>JAVCKT010034047.1:8613-35668 GCA_032273925.1 Rhynchotus rufescens
TGCCTGGAAGGAAGCTGTGTCCAAAGCCAGTTGGATAGTGCAGCAGTTTGCAGGAGGTATCCTGTTTGCACACACATCCTGACTGCAAAACAATCCCTTTCTGCACAACGCCAATGGTAAACAGAGATTCAAATGAGGCTGCAATGAGGACAGAGCAAGACTTACAATTTTTGTTGTAAATTATCCCTTTCAGAATTTGTTTGTCATGATATGGATTGCAATGTCATTACTGGTTTATTTTTCTAGACTGCAAATAGGTGTCAGGCATTGCACTGTGTTTTCCCTTTTTTCAGTACAGTATTGCCTGCTAAAGAACACACTGATTTTTTAGACATATTTTTCCTCTTCAATGATGTTATTGCAAACTGACTCTCTTTGAAAGCACATAGGACGGAGAACAACAGAAAACGTTAGTGTATTATGAAAGATGCAGCCTCTTTTTCTGGGTCGCAAAGCAGTGGGAGAAGGATACGAGGCAGGGCACAGCTACGTAGATGATGTTACCTTGAGGTCAAGAACCTTTTCAAAAACATCTGGAAGGAGCTGCCCTGAGGGAACTTGGGAAAGGGATGTGGTAGGATAGGTGAGGCTTTCCAACCAGAAACTTAGGTAGGTAAGGACTGCCACTCAAAGCTGGTTCAATAGTCCACCTTTCTGAGTCCTCCCTTTCATCCTGACAAGCCACTAGTTTATTATTTACTGAACTAATCCTTGAAGGTTATTTTACTACCATATTTAGTCTAAACAAATGCAGCTTTTCTTATCTCCTTAACCCTCACTCTGGACTTGCTTTAAGTAAAATCTGTTGTGTAGCAGCCTGATAGGAGAAGATAATCTTCTCGCCAGCCTCAGTACGCTTTATCTTAGAGACCTTTCAAAAATCTTCCAACTTTCTGTGATTTGGCACAACAGGTCTGTTAACTGCCAATGGCATTAAATTCTGAACCTACAGGAGACATTCAGATAAAATTAATCTGCATTCAAAGTAAGGAGGAAGTTTTGCGGAAGCGGAGAGCTAATGCCGCTTGGGAACATTCAGTCCTGCCCTTATTCTGCCTCCCAGTCCTGAACTAGCCGTGGGGGGATCAAACCACAATAATGTGCAACCGCCTGGGACTGGGACAGCCCGGTTCTAGGTCAGCAGCTGCTCCCATGCCTGTTCCTTGCTCAATGCAGCAACAATTTAGAATTTCCAAGTTAATTTGCTGACGGCTAGGTGGCATCTCCCAACTAGTCCTTCCCTGGCGCGACCGCCTGCTTTGGAGGCAGCGGAGCTCCCGGGAATCCTGCTGCTCATCCCGCTGCACTGGGCTCTGTCACAGGGCTCGGCAGAGCCAGTTAGTTCAGCCTTAGCACCGGGCAGCACGAGTCTGGGTGATGCATCCCTGATTCAAGTGATGCACAAAGCTCTGTACTAATGTTTCCCTTGTTTCGTGGTCTGGGACTAAGTGTCAAAAACTTTCTTTCAGTGTATATCAGCAGATAAATACATCCTCCTTATTGCCCACGATTCCTTTTGTAAATGCTCCATTTAAGAGGAAAGAGAACAAAGCATCTGTCCATCTCGTGAAGACACAGGGAGACCTGAGGAGACTTCTGTGCTCCTGCGCTTGGATCTGCACAGCTTCCCCGTACAGCCTGAATGTGTCATTTCTACAGATGCAAAGAATAAGCCTGTGAGCACAAAACACTCATGGTTTATCCTGGTAAATGGCGGAAGCTACTTATTAAATCAAAACTGAAAAGCAGAATACAGCCAGCAGTCTGCGATGCAAGTAGTCCAGGTGGCGGTCAGAAAAGAAAGCCAAGCCACACAGCTCTTCAGCCAGACAACAGCACACTGGACTGTAATTTTCTTAGTGAGAAACACTTCTGGGAAAAACACAGCTGATGTCTAAGAAAACAAAATCCGCAGTCTAATTGCACTTTTTTTCCCTCTTTTTGTTACCATGCCAATTATTAAATTAAACATTGTCCACAGCAAGATAGCACAGCCAAAATTTACAATGGGTCATTAAGCAAAATAGTTGTTTTGGGAACATACTTAAATGGATTTTTTTTCTGCCAGCTAGGAAGAGTACAGCATTTTGCAATGAAACTTTTCTTTGGAAAAAGAAAATACATACACACACACACACATACATATACTCACACAGACATTACATAAATATATATAGAGAGAGATAGATGCATAACAATAACAAAAAAACAATAACAATAACAATAACAATAACAAATAACAAAAAGCCTTTAATTGTTATCAGATTGGCTTACTCCTAGGCATTAACCTCACTTCATTGATCTGTTCCAGAGCTCCAGAGCTGCTTTTAGACCTTTTCTAGGTTTTCATTCTACTTGTCTGGGTTAGCATGTGGCACAGAGCTATGATATAAATAAAACGGTTCCCAAGCCATTATGTTGAGCGTGACGAAGTGGTACAAATGCTGAAAACTAACTTATATCAACTATTTATTGAGAAATGCACAAAAGGTACTGTTACTTATTGAGGTGATACAGAAAAGAATTTTTTGCTGTTTTTGGAAAGATCCAGTAGATAAACCAGAATAGGCTGCACTTAAGTATTCCAGGTAAGGGGATTAGTGCAAACAATACTGGCAAAGTGTAAAGAAAACTAGTTTTTCATTTTGGTTCATTGAAGCTGTGGATTTCAGAGCAAGCATAATTTAAATGCAGTTGCTATAAACCATCAAATAATTTATTTCCAAGCCAATACGTGTTACTGCCTGGTCTGCTTTTGCACAAAATGCAGATTAAAGAACATTACCTCTTTGAGGCACAGAATGCTGCCAGGAATATTTAAAGCAAGGCTGAAACTTGCTGGTAATGAAGACAACTAGTAATAGAGAAGGGAAGTGAGGAATTACCTTTGCCACATGTAACACTGCAGGCTGTCCAGTCTCCGTACTGCCAAAAATACTCCGGCTCTCCAATCTCATTCTCATGGCTTTCCTCTTTACGCACAGTGTATTCATAAATGATCCCGGGGTTGGTCTCTTGAAAAAGCAGCTGGAAAAAAAAAAATATGGTTTATTTAATTACTTATGATTACGATTTACTGACCCAAAGCTCTTCAAGTGTGAAAGCAGGAGAATTAGCAATCTCTAAAGCAGCGCTCCCATTTTGCAGCCCCTTGCCAGTTAAAAAATGAAGACTGGCAAGCATTTAATTTGCGCGTTGGCAGGGCTGCATATGCCCCTCTCTAAGACATGGTTGTTTGCCATGCACTTCTGTGAGCGCAGCTGGGAGGAACTGGGTCAGTATAATTGGTATCCTATTGACGGCAAGAAAAGATCATGCAAAGTCCATCCAAGACTGCCTGAAGTGCCCTTGATCAAGGGCTAATGCCTAGCCTCATTATAAATTTCCCTCCCCATCTGAAATAGCTCTTACAAAACAACCAGGAGGTCAGGAGGCTTTATTCAGATATGCCTCAGGATTTTTTTTTTTTTGGCATTTCTGTCATTCAGAATGAAAAATCTAATTGTTAAAAGCAACAAGGAGTTTGCCATTGGCTCATTAAGAGGGGAGGAAAGGAGAACATCTTCCAGTAACAAAACACTGAAGCAACAAACTATTACTCTTCCTTCTGATCATCTCCTTGACTCTGTTCCTGACAGCAAAGTTGGGACACCCACCCATAGGGGCATTTTCTCCCCAGACATTTAAGGTGTGAAGGTGGTTCCCCTCACACCTTTAACATTGACTGCAAGTGTTCACTGGATCACAGGAAAGATATATTTAGGGGGAAAAAAGAGTATTTAAAAACAGTTTCAAAGAATTTACAGAAGCTGGTTACATTTCAAGTAGAATTGATGGAGCAACATGAAAAAAGAAAGAGTGCAACATTAATCAGGGGATGCTAAGCAGACCAGTTCCACTTACTCTAAGCTACTTGCTCTGTTTCATGCTCAGCATAAGCCAACACTGCTGTCACCCTTCCCAAGCTGCCACTGCTACTTAATATCAGCTCTTTTTGTGTTATGAACGGTTACTTTTCATCTGAATGTGACAGGCATCACAGCCCCATGTGCTAATTCACCCTGGCATAAGAGGCAGAGAAGCTCGGGATTGACCAGTGGCATAAAAATCACTATTCCATGGGAAGTAGTGCTGCAGTATATTAATTTTTAATAATTATTTAATTTTGACTTATAAATAATCTGTATTTTAAAAATAAAAGTTATGTAAAATATAAAATTTATAAATTCATACATAATATATTTTAATAATTATTTTTAATAATTGTGAAACCATAACACCCTACAGATATTGCCCTATCAAACAAGGAGTATCTTTCTCTACACTATATTTCAACTCATTTTTTGAGAGATTAGCGTGACATACTAAAATATACATTTTTCCAGCCTCATTTTTAATAACCCTCTGTGTTCTGCTGCCATCTAAACTTAGCAAGCTCTGCTCAAGGTCTCCTATTTACCTGTATCCACACTGATTCGTTGGTGGGTCCTACAGCAGTCAGGTTTTCCAGATCACCTGCTCTGTCATACTGAAATATCGTTCCTGCCACTTTGTATTCGCCGTTCCACTGGATGATAAAGCCTCCATTCAGGTAGTATTTCTCTGGGTCTTCACCTCGCACAGCGAGGAAGTTTCCAGCCTCTGCCACTTCTGTGACTTTGATGCCCCTTGCACCTTTTGGAATTAGCCCAATATCAACGTATCCTAAGAGGCAATACAAGTTCACGGAAAAAAAATAACAAAAAAGTCATTGCACATTACTTATTTGTCCCTTCTCTTAAGTCATTTAACTTCTCACTGCCTGTTTTCCATCTTTAGACTTGCTACCGTAAACTACAAGCCATTCAAATGCCTCATATTACTAAGAATAGTTGAACAGATAATATAAATTACTGACTTTCATACGGAAGTTAAACAGCTTTCATGTACAAAGTTACCTATAAAAGGAGATGAGATTATTGGTATGTGTTTTAAGAATGAAACCAGAACATTTATCACAGTTTTGTTTGTGCAATGGGCCAAGTGACATGAAACTCTGCTTCTCATCTCACAGGGAACTGTTACTGCTAGCGAATGAAAACTGTAAAATAGAAACTTCACATACAAATTTTACCAGAAAATAAAACAGCTTGCTTGCTATTGCTCCTGAACGGGCTTTAAAAGTTGGATGGGTGACAGGTTTCCAAGCAGGAGCCCTGGGGTGGAAGCTGAAAATCATACTGGTGTATTTTAAGACTTGCTACTGGATGAATAGTGCCTCAGTTCTTACTTTACATCGCCGAGGGTAGGAATTAAATTCTGGGACTTGAATCCTGTTCACCTTCTTTGTGTAAATCAGCTTATCACCTTTGACTACACACTCCCATGATGGAGACAAATTGCACTGACCATATTAGATGATCTTCAGTATCTAAAGGATCTGTCTACTTGGGATCCTTGTAATTAAATTCCATATATTTTTCCTGCGAAAATGTTCAACAGAGAGAGCTTTCTGGTTGACATTTTTTTGCAAGCTTCCAAGACTGACTGTGGAGATTCAAAACATTATGCTTTCATAACTAAAGGGTCCAATTAAATTCTGCAAAATTACTGAATAAGAAACCAGAGACAAAGCCTAGTGTTTCTCCCAAATACCCTCCACTTTCAGGCAGTGGGAATGTATTAAGCACAATGTGTGATAATGTAACTAAAGGCTTGATTAGAAGGCATGCTTGCAAGTGTGTCAAATTAAGGCAGCATAGAAAATTTCAATTATGTCACATCCTGAGAGCTTGGCTTTGCAACTCCGATGCCCTTTCCCAATATCTTTTTGAATGTAATTAGAATAACATTTGTTCAAGACAAGTGTAACAACAATAAAATACTTTTTTTTCATGTTGACATGAAAGTCTGTGTCCCTTCACGTTTTTGTTCAATTATTTTTGTCTGAGTCATTTGCTGTTGCTCATAAACCTTATTTTAAGTGAATTTTAAATGTCTGCTGATAGATTTTTTCATGTGATGAGTATTGCATTCCCTTTTTTTCATTAACTAAATTATTTCCCATTTTCCCATAATCTCACACTAATTTCTATATGCTCCAAATCACTGCTGAGAAGGCAACATGAAGAATAAACACAAACAACCCATGTTGTAGTAACAGTGCTGTTGCAGTTGAAGGGCTTCTCTCCTGCCACCACCATGAGACAGCAGTAATTCCACAGAGGAGGTTAGTACCATCTGTCAATAATCAGACCCAGCTATTTCTCCTTATCACGTCAGTTCCTATCCCGTTCTCCAGGCTGTCACATCTGTGAGCTCCTACATCTTACATGAAGCGCAGCTTCTCTGCGGCTTGATTCCTCCGTGTATTTTATGTGTCCTGACCAGCAGGCTCTGGGCACTACTGCAAGAACATTGTGCAGGGAAGAGCACAGGCTCCCAGCAGGGTGTTGGGTTTGCAGGTCAAGGCATGGCTGGGTTCAGTCTTCCCATGAAACAGAGGGAGCGCTGCAGCTGTGATGGTAAAGGGAAAAAAGTACAGCCCAGAGACACTCTCTAAGGAGCCAGGAGAACTTCCAGACTCTTGGATCTATGTTTGTATCATAGTCTTGTCCAGGCTCCATTTCAGGGCTAATCTCAGGCACTTAAGAGATCTCTGCCTGACTTCTGGTTTATACAAAAAGTAAAAGACAGGCAAAAGAACATCATGGCATGGTTTGATTCAGTCCTGATAAGGAGCCATGGTCCCAGCATAAACCTTCAGGTTGGACCGAGCACAAATATGGTTCCTTACTTCTCCATTCCTTTGCTAAAATTCAATTTGATAGGAGTTATGTGTGCCTAATTTTACCTTCTGCAGGACTACATCCACACGCCTATGTACAATATGTCCCTATTTTCAGAAATAAGCTCAAGTTAAAAAGACTTCCCTTCACAGAATGCCCCATTCCCCTTTCTTGCTATCCACTTACTCCACATCTGCCACAGTGTCCCTTCTGTTGTCCCTTCTGCCTCAGTCCTCCTACCCCAGCGCTCCTCCTCACGCAGCAGGGCACATCCCTCTCCTTCCCGGGCTCTCCTTCCCCTGAAATCAGGGATTTCCCCATCTTTCATGTATTCTACCTTACATAAAAGCAGGAGTGACTTCTTTGCCCAGGCCTAGAACTTCTCCCTGTCTTGCCCATGCTGCAGTCTTAGTGGCCATAAGCAACTGAAGTGACTTAAATGATTTTGAAACAAAGCTCCAAGTGTGGGTCAGGTACTTGCTAGCATTAGTGTCAATACTGGAGACTATCCGCAAATCTGATTTGATTTCCACCATAAAGTACTAATGGAATCCACCACCCGGATGAAATACTCCTGCAGTTCTGCTGGAAGCCTCTGGCCCACTATTCCTATGCTGCATCCAAAGGAAAGGTAAAGCATTTTAAACAGAAATTCTACTAACCCCAAAGGTTTTAAAGTTGCTTTTTTGTTGTTTTTGATTTGTTCTTTTTTGAATATGAGCAGGTAAAACCTTAGGTAAAAATGTTTTCTCTGCCCTGCTATGAAAGACTGAACTATTACAACTCTTTACTAATATTTTATTAGTCTGATCTTATCACTAGTTGATTTGAGGACTTACAATACAAATTTAGGGCAGAGTCTGCAAGAGAGAACTTCACATGCTTGTCAGTCAGAAATAAAAAGAGAGTCAGATAGTTCAAACAAAAATTAACTCAAACTCAGTCAGAGGCAGGGTGAGTTTTAGGCTGCCTCTTCCATCTCCAAATGCATCATCACGCTTGCTCTCAACCTTCTCTGGTCCAGACTCTTTACCTGGATACACCCCACACTGGGCATCCTGCAGCCTAAGGGGTTGCTGCCATGGGCAAAGAAAGACTCAGTTCTCTCTGTGCAGATTCAAACCACATTAACCCTTCAGGGAGCTACTTTTCTCACCTGTGACACCTGAGACATTCTACAGAAACTCACACAACCATCAGGCATGGGAAGTGACTGCAGTTGCCAACTCATATTTTGGTTTTCCTCTAGCATTCGAAACACTGTCAATATCTGATCAGACATCACTCTAGCTGTTCGGATCAGACAGATCAGATACTTTGAAATCAATCCCCAGACCAGACACTTGCAGCATTTCCTTGGTGCTTTTGCACAGCCTAGATTTGGTCTTTTTTTTTTTTTTTTGGTAGTTAATCACATTCATTTTGTAAATGCAATTTCTATTTAGGGTTTTATTATTATCTGCATAGCTTGCGCAGAGACCTGCTGGTCTCTAACAGCATTTTTATTAGACAAGGTGAACTAATCTTTCTCTGGCTCAGTCATGATTCACTGCGAAGCATCATCCATTTGCCATGCAGATTGATAGCTTGCACAGTTACTCAGTTTGCAATAAGAGGAGCTACTCGAGCCTTTTTTAGGGAAATGATTTCAGCAACAGAAGATTGTTTATGAAAAGAACTCTTTTTACCAAATCCTTCACTTTGATTAAACATCATCTTCACTGTATGACAAGCAGAGCCATCTCCCAGGCAAACTCCACACTGGTCTTCCGTCGCGTTGGAATTTATCTCATAGTCACAGCCAACAGTCTAGAAGGAAAAACAGTTTCAGAATAAGCGTGGTCTCGATAACGACACAGTCAAAACTCTTTTCTCCCTGCCTCCAGTATACTCCGCCCTTCCAAGAAAGGGAAGAATCAATGGCCTGGAATAGTGCATGTTCTATATACAGAAACAGTAGAAGTTGTCGTATCTAGCTCAATATGTATTGTATGAGAGTTTAAAAAAATACAAAAACAAAACAAAAAACCACACACGCGATATCAGGAAACCTGCAGAAGTGACCAGATACTGTTACCTAAGATGAAAATGTACATTATAAATAGCATATAAGATTTTTTCCCCCTTTTTTTTCCCCTCCCTTTTTGTTTTTCTTTTTTTGGTGATGGAGAAGCAGCAATGTCCTTCCAGGAATTCAGTCCAAACTCAAAACAAAACCGTCTGACATATTTTGAAGCTTACATCCATTTTTTGGATTCGGACAACCCTACCTGTCAAGCCTACTTAGTTAGAACATGCTCTAGACAGACAAGCAGGAGTATAAAATGGCAGAGTCAGTGCTAAGCCAAACATGAACCAGAATTTGGTTTCTACCAGGGAAGAAAGTCTAAAAAAAGAAAGCTCTCCTTGTCTAAGGCTGCTGCTGGTGAGGAGCACAGGTTCAGAGCTTGTTGCAGCATCTCTGTCTTGATGCAATCAGAGCAGGCTGCAGGCAGAGAACTATTCCCCAAACTCCCCTAAAGGCATTGTGATAATAATACTATAAAAATACGCCAAAGAAAGAATTCTAAAAATACATTCAGCTCATCTGAAGTGATTTAAAAAGCGGTATTTGAAAACTCAGAAAAAACAACTTAGCAAAGCAACTTCCAAAACAAAACTGAAAGTGTACTGTACTGTTCAACTTTGTACTTCTATTTTTTATTGATAACTGCTTTAGAAACAGAGGGAGTGTTGCCCCCTAACCCGCATAATGGTGCACTTGAGCTCCTTGATCTCATGAAGTTGTTTAAATGATTGCTGTGTTTTAACTACTGTTATCACAATCAAATATTAATGAATTTCAAAACGTATTAACAGTGGTTTGTATCAGACCCCACCATCCTTACAGGGAGGCTGCCTGGGGCTCTCCAGCTAACTGAATCTCTAGTTAATATCATTTTTGCTATGTGTTAGCTTCATCCATTGCACATCTTCATGCACTTAATGAATACAGGGCAATATAGTTGTTCAAGGAGTGTACTTCAAACTCACCTTGATTATCCTAGAACTCATTTTTCCACACTTCTCTTCATGAGACCAAAAAAAATAGATATATTGATTTTTTTTCTTTCTATTTGAAGAATACAAAGCCAGAACTATAAGAATATCTAAGATGATTCTCTGCTTTTCTTCCCCCTCCCCACCTCAACTGAACATTTAAGTGCAGTACCTGCTAAATCCTAATCCCTTCCTGAAGTATGAAACTCCAGGTATCCCCCTCTTTTGATTCTGATCTCACATTACTTTCAGCACAGCAGCTACCATAATGACTGTAATCTTCCAACAAGAAAATATATCCATTAGACTAATCTGGGCGTAACATCCTTCATATTCCAGTATTTTTCCCCTGATCTTTTAAGTGGAAGAAACCCCTGACCTTTTCCTCTGGGTGCCAGTGATAAAGACTAGCTCGAGAAGATGCTAAAAAAAGGGAAGGCCTCAAGTTAATAACTACGTGAAACCATGTCACATTTTGCAGTTTATTCCGAAGAGACTCGTGTATCACTTAATGCCAACAACCAATCAACATCTTTAATACCTGCTGCGGAATACAAAAAAACGTGCCAAAAAGCCCTGCAGCATTCTCAGTTTCTTTCTTTCTCTACAGAAAGACACTTTTAAAAAAGGAAAAACATTTTTCTCACTGTTATTGCAATGTCTTTCACACAGGCATACCTCGGGACCAAAGCACTGGGTTTATGAGCAGCACAGAATGTTACAGAGATAAGCCTACGCTAAGCAGTCTCATGACTACACTTTTGCCTCCAAGCATGGAGCTGCTCTATTAAGGATGGATTTAATGAAGGTACCTGAATACCACTGAGATAAGAGCAGGATGATCCCTTATCTTGAGGGGAGTTCAGATTTTGCTCTTCACCTGTTAGTCGAGGACGTACTGCAGTTCATACTTGCACTGCCCAAGAATGGAACTAGGTAGGCAAAGTCATTTTCTTAAAAAACATGCTTTTTTTATTTTTTTTTTTTTTGCACATTTACTATCAGCACATTTGTTAACTGTCTATAAAGTTAGCAAAACCAGTGTTATCAGGCTTTGCATTAGAGCTGCACAAGAACCAGGCTCCTGGTGTTTTGGGAGTCCTGCATGGACTGAATATGACTCCAGTTGTGGAGGTCACTTGGTGTCTCCGCATGGGCTGCACAGTGCATTAGCTCACTCAGAGGCACCTGAGAACCTTCTCACATGCTTCTGTATTTCCCTTGGCAACACCCTCATATCAACAAAATATAGTACCACTGTGACATGAAAGAAATCCCTCTGTCCCATATGGTTACAGCCACAGAAACGCATATTTTGTGTTTTCTCCAGCTTGAAACACTGTCAATACCTGATCAGACATCATCGCCCTTGTCTATATGTATATCAGGGTTGGTGCCAGGGTCCTGTTGATTGCGGCCACCCAACACCACAGCGCAGTAATTTACTATATTGCAGTAAACCAGCCTTCCTTGTACCCCCTACTGCCACTGATACAATGACACTGTATTGGCAACAGGTCATGTTACAGGGCCATTAATGACCACCACAAACTGAGACATATTTCAATGAGTCGGAGTAAACAGCTCCAGCAGTCATTCATTATAAATATACATGAACTTTAATTTTCAGGCCTTGCTCTACTTCACCGCTCCAGTGACTATCACATCATTTCTGTCATTCATCAGATTTATTTCCAGTTCCTCCTCCTCCCTTAGCTGCCTTCCTCATACTTCACCTGCAGATACGAAGCAGCAATGTTTCCTAGAACTGCTTTTAATAACGTGCCTAGCAGTTCTGGTAAACTGCATGTGGAAGTGGACCTGGAGACAAGGGGCAGGTGTTAATAGAAGACAAAACCAGCAGCAATTAGGTGTGCATTAGAATCAGACCCCATGTCCTCGTCCACCCTCCACCCGGGAAGCAGGCTGTGTTTATAAATCAGCATCACCCCATGCAGCCTTAGTCACTGCCCTCTTCACCAAGGGCCTTTTTGACACACTTGAGTATTTTTTCTTATCAGTCCCATCACATGGCAGGCATCAACTGCCCAACTGCCTCTCTGCAGAAAGGAGAAGCAATTTATTTCCTACTGTTTGGTGACTAAAAGGAAAACTATCTTGTTGCCACTTCCAGAAAGGGACTTTTGAGTCAGAATGGCTGCTGGACAGCAGATACACAGAGTCCTGCTGTCACTGGAGGGTATTGCTGGGATGCACTGTTTGAATATCCAAATTTCAGGAACGACATACTATGATTTTAAGTTCTTCCTCCCATGCACAACTGGTTTCCAAATGAAGAAATGATGATCTTGTTGTGTTTGGCTACAACACTCCTTGAATAGGGAGATGTGTCCTGATGTGGCTATTTCTCTTATAACTTATGCAGGAAGGGCTGAAGCAATGCCCTGCTGCGAGAGCAGCGGGAGGCCGAGATTCATGTAGCAGTGAGAGATACCACCAGTGCCACTGCAATGAGATGTATTCTCTTTAGCAAGAGAGTAAAAGCTCACTTTCCTCCCTCCTCTCACACAGCAGTGCCATTTCCAATAGAAAGTTAATAATCTCTCAGTGACTTTTGTGAATTATCACTGAGAACAAACAGCTCATGGCTTTGCATGACTGAAGGATATTTGAAGCCTCAAACTTTGGATGAGGAGCTGGAGGCCTATTACAGACAGGGCAGATCCAGGTCCATGACTCCCAGTGCCTGCACACTCCAGTGCATGCACCACATGAGTTTTCACTTTTAGAGATTGCTGTAGTTCATATTTAACCAAATCCCTCAACCTTGAAAACTCATACTTCATTGCAGCTCCAGGTACACACCACTGTAGCAAGATCCTTGCTTATCACCACTGTGGGAACAACCAAAGGTCCCAGTAAGAATCAGACTGATATATAACTTGAAGCATGGCAAGAGAAATTTTACGTTTTAAAAATATTATAAACAAAAGAAAAAGTGACACCCAAAGGATAAGTGCAGGGGAACATGGTTAAACAGCAAACTTGCTAAGATATCTGAAGTCAGTTAAATTGATTAAAGAGAGTTAAATTTAGAGGAATAAATTCTTAACTAATTTTAGGTCTACATGTTTTGTACAAGGTCCACATAGAAATCTTCCTTGTCAAATTGCTGCTCTACAAGCCAAACATATCCAAGCAACATGGACAGTGGGCCTAACATATAGCACATTACCATTTTTTATTCAATTGCAGGCTAAAATGAAATATTATTTTAGCCGTCAGAACAAAGGTAAAGTGCTTTTGTGAGACAGAGGTCTGAAAATCTGAACAGGGCTTTATTAGTCACTGCCACTAACCTCTACGATCTCCTTTTTCATGTTATTAGTGTATGTTGCTGTTAAAAGTACAAGAATGATGTATCAGACTAATTACATTGAATGCATTTCCAAGTTTGTGACCCAGATCGTATATATTGTGCTTACCCAGTTGACAAAAATACTAGTGAATTATACCAAGAGAGACAAAGCTTCCACTAGGGTGTTGTGCTGTGCACGTATTGCAGATAAAAGCATGGTGTCTTTCAGAAATGTCAGCTATTTGGGTTACCTATTCATGATTTGATCTAGTTTGTGGCAGTTGCAAGGTTACGTTGTTCACTCCACCATTCTGATTCCTATTAAATCCGTTTGTCAGACAGTTTGAAGCAGTATTCCACATGGCAAACTGATGACAAAACTGCATTTATGACAGCATCTGTATTTTGGAAGAATGTTTTTAATAAAGTTTTGAGTCCCTAGAACAATTTCTGATACAGTATATCTAATATATAGAAGTGGTACAAAAAGCTGTATTTGTTTTCTGTTCTAGTCTATCAGTTCAGAGAAATTAAGTTTTTCTCCTTCTGAAACAGATATAAATTTGAATTCCCACAAACAGGGCTAAATACATAAAACAGGAAACTTAGTCATAGTCATCCAAATCCATATAGGTAGGAAATTAAAAGAAAAAGCTTCACGAACAGAACCTTTGAGATCAGCACTTGGATGATCTTCTGATTAGGGTAAAAGCCCTATTACAATATATAACATTTAATTAACACTACAATATGCTAGATATTTGTTTCCAGTTAGCTCAAACTGCAGATTTTATGCAACTCTTTCCCCATAACAAATAAAATACTCATCCTAGCTCTCAGCAAAATCAGGTGCAAACTCTTCACTATGAATTCAAACAGGACCTCCTTAACACTCTATTACAAATGCATGTTGTGCAAGCAAAACTTAAATCTTTTCTGCTGCTGAGGCACTGGCATTCTAGCAGGAGAGAGAGCTGCAAGGATGGCATTCCAGCTGCCTAGGAAAACTGCAGGGTTTCCATCACTAGAAGTCTTCAAGCAAAACAAATATCTATGAAGAATGAGAAAAGTGCACTCAATTCTGTAAAGAAATTAAATGGTTGATCTGAAGTCCCTGTTGGATGCATTTTTTTCTTTGACTCTTTGGCTTATGGCATAGAATTACCAAGCTCCCTACTGCAAATTAGTATAGTTTCTATAAAACTGTCCTGCCAAAAAGCTTCAAGCATTCCCTTTCTCATAAAAACAATATGTACTTGTAATTATATTCTCTACAAGTAAAATGTACATTTTATTTATTTGGATTTCTGTAGGCAACACTCTCACTGTGAACATTACAGTTACTATAGAACACACCTTCAAATTACACAATCCAGTACATTTAACTGGAAAACTGCTGTTAACATTCAGAAAACCTCGTTATTTATTTATCAGTAAACAGAACATTATTGAAACATAAACCTTGTGATTGCCAGGTTTGCTCACTGCATAGCGTTATTCAATTTACTGTAGTAAATGGAAAGAATTTTGCCTTCAAGTGCATGTGTCTGACCATAAGAAGACAAGCTCCAGTTCAGAACTGCTGCATAATGTGCAAAACCCTATGGTGGTGGGTGAAAACACCATGATGGGTGAAAACATCATCAGAAAAACAATTATCTTCAACTGATGTTTTACAGCAAAGGAAGAAGAAAAGCAGTGGCCTGAAAGTACCAGTAGTAATCATCACTCAGGCTAATGGGGTCATTAATAAGAAGGTAGGGGGCTCTTCTGTAGGGGTCACATCTGTGACTTTGTCCTGTCATTATTTAAAATACCATAAAAAGGAGTCAGCAGTGCCTTTCACTGGACCCCTGAAAGAAACGTGTTAAATATTTTTGCATAAATCTGTAAAGCAAATTGTAGAGAAAGAAACATGCAAACATACCCAATACCTTACACATGCCATTAATACAGATATCTCGGCTGTGTCTTCCTTCAAAGCAAGGAGTACCATCGGTGACCGCATCAAGCATCTTCTCTGAAAAGTGACCATCCACTGGGCGACAGTGGAGCTCGCAGGGGTTAGCTGAAGGGCAGAACAGATACAGAAATTACCTTCTCAGGAAATACCTCAGCAGGGTCGTTGAGCTGTAACATACAGGGAATATACCTTTACTGACCACCTGCTTTTCTGTCAATGTCCCTGGCATTTTCTGTCAGAAATGGCCTAATTAGAAGCAAGTAACAAAGCTTTTTCTGCTAACAGAACAGCACAGGCTTTAGAAATGTCACCAGAGTGTTTCTAGGAAGCAGCTAGTGTTTGGCACCCTTTGCTTTCCACCACAAGTATGGGACCATCCAGCTGGGTGGGCCATAATCTTCTGCAGTCCATTGGGATGGTGGAGAGGATGGGAAAGCAGCAAAAACATCTGCCCTTCACGAGAGGAAAGGAGGAGTTTGGGGAAGAGGCTGCTGAGGACACTGATAAGCACATGTCAGCTGTGACTGAGTGGGTTTGGAGATAATTTAGAGCTCCTGATCAGCGCTGGCAGCCTCTCGTGGGGAGCGGTGAAGCAGTTGCTTCTGATCTTCTGTATGTCACTAGAGAATCACAGAATTGCTAATTTGCAGCTGCTTGATGGCACTTAATAAGTTATTTTGAACACTTCAAGCATGGTGATTTGTTTTTTTCTGCTTGGCAATTTATGAAATAGGAGACAATATTAGTGGGTCTGAGTGATAATAACGTGCACGAAAGCACTGGAGAAGGCAGGAGTGCAGCAAAGCACCTGTGAGAGCAGCAAGGCTCTCTGCAATGGAGCATTCTTGGTCTAGTCCTCATATGGATAATAAAGAGCAAAATACAAAGCTGCCATGTCCCATAGGTGCAAGCCCTTGGCAGCAAAAAGCTCAGAAATTCAGACTTAGGAGCCTCAAAGGGCCCAAGTTGGAAAAATAAGTTGTATAATTTGAAGGCAACATCAGAATGACAACCAGGGTGAAAGCAAAAGGACATACTCTGTGCCCTTATGCCATTCCTCTAGAAACCCTCGAGCAAAGCCAGAGCTATCTAATTGACAGAAAATGCACCCAATGCCACAGTCACTGCCAGCAGCTGCGGAGCTGTCTCATCTTTCTCATCTCTTCCAAGATACCAGTTCAGCCAGCTGCGAAAGCAATTCATTCATGCTCAGCCAGATGAAATGCTTTGCTAAAGCAAGGCTTAAATCTGCTCCAGATGCAACCATAAGAGGCCAGCCAGGAGGACTTCAAGGCATCCTCATTAAGTCATTTAAACAAAATCTTGCAGTGTGCTGCAGAAGCACCTCTGCAAGGTGCTTCTTTTTTTTCTTTTCATCCTGCACTTGATTGAAACAACAAATGCCCCTCTTGGTTTCAAGGGGATGAAGGATTGAGGATTAAATTAAAGCACTGGGACAGGCTGCCCAGGGAGGTTGTGGAGTCTCCTTCTCCGGAGATCTTCAAAACCCGCCTGGATGCCGTCCTGTGCTCTGGGTGTCCCTGCTGGAGCACAGGGGTTGGACTAGATGATCTCTAGAGGTCCCCTCCAAACTCAAACATTCTGTGGTGCAAAATATACCATGGAAGATTTATATCTTCCATGTCGTGGCTAATGATGTTCTCTCTCCTAGTCTTCCCTTTTCTCCTTCATTTCTCTTTCTTGCATTAAGATAGGATTTATTTTATTTGCATTAACATAAAAGGGCTTCTGACTTTAAAGGGGGAAATTCAGTTTCAATGCTTTGATTTGTAAAGCACCAACAGTTATACAGCACCATAGAGCACACTGAAGTTGCAGCAGCTCCTGCCCCAAACTGCTTGCAACTCAAAGACTGAATCCTACTGAAAACCTAAGTCTTAAAATCAATGAGCTCATTCACAAAAACATTATTTTTACAGGACTGGAACACAGAAGAACATTAAAAAAGGGACACAGCAGGAAAACTTACAGAGAGGTAAGTTGTGCTTTTGCTCTTGCAAGCAGAGGTAAGGATAAAAATGAAAATAATGAAGCACTTCTAGCTTCTCAAAGAAGACAGAGAAATGCTTTCCAAGGGCCACAGAAAGGTTGGAGGCTGAGGACCAGGTTGTGAAACTAGGGGAATTCAAAGTCACGTGAGTGATTCAAGAGCAGTGACAAAGATGGAGTTACAAAAGCCTTCAGAGCAAGAGCCTTATCAGTACTCAAATGCTCTGAGGACTGCCAGCCATAACATCTCTTAGCTGCTTTGACGAGAACTGTCATGATTAGCGATAAAATTCATTGCCCTTTTATCTGCAGAAATCTTTTCTCACCAAGTGGCTTAATTTCATGACTTCAGTGCTACTTTGCTTACCCTCTCACTGTGCTCTTTCTCCAACATGAAGCAAATGGAAAGGAGAAGACAGACGTGCTACAAGCCTGTTTCCTGCTCTGAACTGATGCTGCCCAACACACACTTTGCTCAAAGCCATCATCGCAGCTTCCCCATCAGTCATAACGAAACAGGCACAGCAGCAGCTTCATATCTCCTTCTCTCTACCTTTTCAGTGTGCAGAAAGCACCGGATTCATGACCTATATTGCTTTTGATTCACAATCTAAAGCGCTTTTTAAAAATAAACCTTCAAAAATACACACACATACAAGATTACCAGCTCTGTTAGCGCTGTCCTGGAGAGGATGCTAACTGAATCTAGGCTGTACCCAACAGAAGTACTCATAAGGCATGTTTTTTCAACCTATCTCAGAAGTATTGTTTGTTTGTTTTTTTAATCTATTTTGTCTTTTATGTCCTTCTTCAAACTTCCCCCCATTTATCTGCATCACTTTTGCAGTGCAGCACTCCTACCTGGGCATAAGAGTTTAGCTAAAGTGACAGCAACACTCAGTGATGTCTTCCATTTTATGTATTCTGCCCTCTTCCTGCGTCAAGATCACATTGCTGATCTGAACAGATCAATCCTTTGATATAAAGCGAAAAACAAAACCAAACAAGATGCAGTGGAATACCAAGCAACAGAGCTCCATAAATCCCCACTGATTTACATGGAATTAGAATGAGATCAAGGAAAGAAACGAGCAAACTTGAGTAACATTCCTAAAATGAAGGTGTGGAATTATGTCAGAATTCAGATTCAGTAAATATAAACAGAATAACATGAAGTCAACCAGAAAGGGACACAGAGCAGAACTACTGAGTTTAAACTTCTTCCTTCACAGCTGAATCCTGTGAGTTTGCGTGCAGGAGGAATCCACCTTACTTGGCTTAGAGGGATGTGATTATGTGATTAATGTGTCTGCCTGAAGAAGATAAGGCCTCAGTAACTTTTTTTTTCCGTCTTACACAAGGAATAAAAGAGGTGAGCCTATTTTCTCTAAGCTTTTGCCTCTGTGCATCTGTGAGAACCCAAAATTTGATGAACAAATTCAAAACGAGGAAAAGCAGAAGAGACAACTATCGAACACAGACAAAAAAAAGCCTAAGGTAAAGCTACTTTAGCACATTAATCAAACTTGGAAATTTAATAGGAAAATTTAATTTCTAAACAGAAATATTACTTTGTGTGGTTAGCTCAGCCCCTGCAGCTGTACCAGTGTACATGAGGTGAATACATGTGTAATCCTGGCACTAACGGGAGAAGAAGAGGTATTTATATGATTACTTCCATCATTCTAACTACATGGATTTTATGTTTTGAGATGTTATCAAGTGCTAGCTGTCAAAAGGCATAAAGAAAATAGATGTGGGGTCTGTGTCATGGCAAAACAGAACATTAGCACTCGTGCCCAACCAAGGAATGAACATAGGGGCCCAGGAACTCAGAAAATGCACTTGCCAAAGCTGCTGCTAACTTTAGCTACACTTTATCCTGAAAGTCTCCTTTCTGCTGAGAATTCCAAGGATACTCAGAAAACTCCAGTTGATTCTAAGAGTTCCGATGCTCTACAGCAGTTCTGCAACAGGTAAGGAGGGATCATCAGCAGGCTGTGCAAGTTCCTCAAGAAGAATAAACACTGAAAAGATTTCTAGCATCAAGCACTTCCACACCAAATTATAACATCCAGTCAGAGTTTGGGAAAAGTTCAGATTTCAGAACTTTTTCCTTTCTCCTATATCACATACACAGTGAAGGATGCTTGAAAACATCTGCTAATAAAACATAAGCCAAAACCATCTTGACAGCAACTTAACATGGTAACAGAGCACTCTGGTTAGTCTTTGGAAGTGGATGACATTAGTTACGCAAGGTGAGGCAAAGCAAGCTGATACACACTGATGAAGGTTGATGGATATATGAGGACATGGCGATTCAGTCTCAAAAGCCTTCTATGCCACAAAAACTGTTTTGAATTTCTTGAGTAATCCTGTTAACCATGTCTTATGGCATGAGTATTATGCCATTATAATGGTATGGCATTAGTATCTTTCTGCAAGTTTTACTTTCCTAGCCATTTATAAACAGAGAAAATAGAGACAATTAAATTTCCCTCAGACATCTTTAGTAATTCACTAGAAAGTGAGAGAAAACTGCAATCGGAGATGGCTGGAAGCCTGCCAGGTGCACCTCAGTGCAGTAGCTAAGGCCACAGCTGGACAGAGCTGGAAGCCACGAGCCCACACGAGCCATCCTCCCTCATCAACACCCACACAGGGAGGCTGGCAGCAGCAGGACTAGCACAGGACCTCAACAACGCTCTGCTCAGATGAATGACCACAGGAGACCCCAGCTGTCTGTGCCAGGATTCTTCTAAGTTAAAGGATGAAGCAGCATGAAAATACTTTGGAGGTTCTTAATGGATGAATAAGAATAAACTTGCCAGCATTACAGACCTCACAAATCCTGATGGAGCAAGGTAACTGAAATCCTGGCTGCTAAGAACACCCAAAAAGCCTTTTAAGTCACTGAAGAAATATCTGCTTGGTATTTGGAGGATCTGGCAAAAGGTCACCAAACATTTCAAATAAAGCATTTCAGGCTCAACGCACCAGCATTTTTAAGGCAAGTGCTTTATCAGTAAAGGTAAAACCAGGTCTGTTTGAAATATGACAGAGATATCAACCTAGGCCTGCCTTTCAGTGTGCAGGAAGCATTTGATTCATTGTCTGTAGTGCTTTTGATTCATGATCTACAGCACTTTTTAAAAGCAGACCTTCAATAACAAATACACACACAGAATTACCATCTCTGTTAGCACTGCTCTGGAGAGAACGCTGACAATCAAGGCTGTACCCAGCAGAAATGCTCACAGGAGTAACAGAGAGGAGTGGAATCCCAAATTCAGAGACAGGGGACTGCAGAAAACAATTTATGAGTTTGGCTTTGGGCTAAGCCATAAACTTTTAACATTTTTTGTTTTGTTTTGTTTTACTGAATGATCATCTGAAAGAGTTTTTTTCTATCATCCATATTTTCTCTGATCAGATATTCTTCTGTAATGCAGTGCCTGGCTTTATCTTCAATGATGTATTTACTATATGGCACTGAGGCACTAGCTTGTACTTAGGAGACTTATTTAATGTCATCTGTAACTATGAAATGGCAATAAATATGGCAGAAAAAATAATATTGGCAAACGAAATTGAAATGTGAATCTTCATTTTCACTGCCTTATCTGGTTAACATTCTCTTGGAGAAGTTATTTTTATAGCTTCTACTGGATAATCCATTTCTCATATTACATATTCACCATGAATTAAGCTTTATGCTAATAACTGTTACCCCTATATTTAATAGCTAGTTGTTACAAGTTAAGTTATAAGGCAGAAATAACAGTCTCGTCTCTGCAATAGAGGTGTACATGACAGAACTTGCTGAGCATTACGCTGGGAACATTTTCCATACGGATCTTAGTTTGGAGTAGTAAAGCTAGTTACTAGCTCTTCTAGAGCTTTCTGAAAACATCAGTGGGCAAAGCAAAACCAGTGCCCTCATGCATGCATGCATACAGGAGAGTACGGTCACATTTGAGTTTTCTCTCTAGTTAAAGAACTGTAACTCAGTGACTTCTCTTCCTCGTACAAGTTTCCCATCTGTCTGCAGATTTGACTCTTAAAAAAAAAATCATAGCCTTGTACCTGTGTTATAGACTGGAACCCAGTGGTAGAACTCGTTCTGGTAGGGCACCGTATCAAACTCGGTGCATTGCATCTGACGGAAAGTCGGCGTGTTCTTGTGACAGGGGCTAATGTTGCACACGCGATAGCGCTTCCTCTCTCCAGTGCAGTAGTCTCCTCCAAACTGAGGTCTAGAAAGCAAGCGTTGAGATCAGGCATGTGAGATTCTCAGTAAAAGCAAGTTAAAAGATTCTCAGTAAAGGAAGTTCTGCATTTTTCTAACAATACCACTTAGGTAACAGTGTCTTTTCAATGGATTAACAAGGTTTATTCTTCATTCATTCAGGTATCCAAATAGGGCAGTATGGACCACAACTAAGCAGGAGCACCATAACCATCTGGTTAGGCATCCCTGTAGCAATTTTGGAAAACAAGGTAAGGTCCATATGCACTCAGCTATATATAGGAAAATTCTGCCCTTCCTCTTCCACATCTATAGACTATCTGAAGCTCCAAACAGAATAAAACATGAAAGGTGAGGCCTTGACTTCCCTTATGAAGGCATCACTAGCCATTATTTCCACCTGTTGTACTTATCCAAGGCAGTATTATTAAAGCACCTTTTCTAATATTTACACAAATTTTGCAAGCCAAACAATAGGACTTTTTTTTCCCATTGTATGTAGAAATAAGCTCCTTGGAAGATAAAGATTAAAGAGATAAAGATTATAAAAACAGAGCCAAGTGAATTTTACAGAGATGTTTAGCTGAAGAGGAGAAGTGTTCAATAACTGTCTTGCATCTGCAATAGCATCTGCTGATAAAATTGTATCATTAAAGAGTCTCTCCAGCCTCTTACGTATCTCAAAGATCTTGATTAAAAGGAGTGGAAAGATTGTACAGTCAACTTACTCTGGATTATTGCATGGTCTCTCTGCACTCTGAATTCCTGCCCCACATGTCCTTGTGCAATGGGACCAGGATGACCAAACACCCCATCCACCATGGACTGCTTCTGGAGTCTTGCCCACTGTAATGCACTCGCCAGAGAGGCACCACTTAGAAGAGAAAGGGCAAACAGTTCAGAGTAAGTATCACAGAAAACCATAACTGCAAATAACCTTCATGAAGATTAAAGCTTCAGCGGAGCTTTGAAAGAAGACGCCACAGGACGTTCTCTCTTTTACCCAATGGCAGAGCTATTCATGGTATTCCTGCATGGGAGCTCAGTCACCTTGTTTTCTCCACATCGAGTGCCATCTGCAGCAGCATCCAGTTTGGAGCGGCAGGAGCCTTTCACTGAGCACCAGAGTGTTTGGCAAAGATTCTGGAAAAGAAAGAAAGAAAAATGCAGCAGGCTCAAACATGCCTGAAGCCAAAATTTTCAAAAGTCGTCCATGGGTTTATATATCAATTTACAAAGCTCTATGAGAACTGTATTTCCAGAGAGAAATGTTCAGTTTTTGCAAATTAGCACCCCTCAAGGGGTCCTCATTAGTGCATATCTATGGATTTAATAAACACAAAACAGTGAATATTTTGTATACGTGGGTTAACCAAACTGCGCTTTAAAAGTTGTAATGTTCCCCTCGTTCATTGCTCAGATCCCAGCTATAAACAGGAAAAAATGACTTTACACAGTTTGTGCACTGCTGTTTACAGTGAAGGCAGATGGAGCCTGTATTATTTTCATTTGATGACTACTAATGAATACAATGTTTAATTCTGCCTTGTTGTCGGCCTGCAAATGCACAATGAAATCAAAGGAGGTTAGAGAACCCATTCAGTAAGCAAAACAATACTCTCTTTCCAAGTGTGACAACCAAGTTCATGTCCTTCAACTCTCAAAATGGGATAAGGAGAGCTAAACACAGCACTCTCAAGACATCAGTGATGTAAAAGCAGCTCTCTCGAACAGCTGGCAGGGGAACAAAAGCCCAGGAGCCTGGGAAGAGCAAAGGTTTGGGTTGATGAAAGCTGGCACAGCTTCCAAACAAATCATGCATTTGCATCCAGCCCTGATAAGCCAGCAGCAGCATTTGGATGAGTTTGAAGCCCAGAAATTGGCTGTTAGGTTCTGGCCTATTTCTATCTAAAACAGCTAAGCTCAGGCAGAGTAGCATCTCCAAGCACTCCATGCTTCAAGTTGGAGACAGTGTCTGGAGCTTCACACCTCTGCTCCTCAGTTGCTTCCTGGTGATGGACGCATGTTGGGGTTGCCTTACAGATTCCTGTTTATAGTTTAAGAGTAGTAGCCCTTGTTTTTTGGGAGTAATATTCAGGAGTTCTTGACTAACATGGACTCAGGGCAAGGATTTTATTATCAGCAATACAGTAAACACCCAAACTCTGAAAACAGAATCAGTGCCATAAGGGGAGGCTGCTCTAAACAATCCCAAATTTACTGAATTGACTTAGAGTTCTGCAAATAAGGGTAATAAGATGAAAATTCTGAATTCCTACAGTATTTAGGGAGCTAAGTATCCATCTACCACTTGGAACATTCACTCCTCAAAATTGTATTTTGCTTTTCCTTACTGGAAGGACAATATTTATATATTTCACATGATGCTTAGAGCACTAACAGCCTAAACAGTTTGTGGAAATCATCATATGAGTTCTAAACCTTTTTGTTTAGTGTAATCACTGAATCCTTGGGCAACTTAAGCTAAATGCAAAGTGTTCTCTCAAAAAGAACCTGTGGATAAAATTCAACTATACATGCAAACATTAAAAGCTATACAATAAACACGGTCAGTAATTGAGTGTTGACTAAACAGTGATGAGGCAAAGAACTGTCAAACTTTTTAACCAAAATGATTGACTATATTGACTGTCCCCTATGCCAGGTAGATCAAACTCATCACAATTCCTTGCCAGTGCAGTTACCTGCAAAACACAAGCCTGGCACTAAAAGCTAAACTAAAATGATATCAATTTACTGACATTCGTCCAGCTCTAAATTGGCCAATCTGGAGATGCTGAATGTAAATGCCTATTAGGTTCACACTCAAAGAGAGACAGAATGAATAAACATTATAAAAATCACACTTTAAATTTTCTGTCTGTACCAACAAATTGCAGCAGCCGAGAAAACTGGAACAGCAGGTAATGAAAGCATCTTTCAATAAATGTTTCAGGCTCAGGCAGTGCAGTTCATTGCTAATCATTACAGCTGAGATTGGTCATAAATAATTTCTCGAATAAGGGGGTAGATGAGGATGCACATAATTGTCATAACAGAATAAATAATCAGGATCTACAGTCTGCAATCCAAAGCAGTACATAATACCTTGCCTAAAACCCACTCCAGCATTGCCAAGGCCCCCCATCTGCCCTGGTCCTATTTAACAAGGAGAGCAAACCACGATGCTGCCTGGACGCAGCATTTTCTGAATCTGTCACCCAACAACCAGTAAAACTTAGTGATCTCTTGGTGAGATCAGCATTTCAAAACTTAGTTTCTACAGTGTTCTTCCATGTAGCATAATGTAGTATGCTTCCATGTAGCATAATGGAGCCAAGGAACTAGGCACGTATAGCTATGATAGCATAGCTCTACATTTTAGCAAATTTAACCCATTTTAGCCCACTTTAGCAAATTTAATCCACAGTGCTTCCTGGGTCCTGTAGGGAGTCATGCTGATGTGGCTACTGTGTTCACATGCATCTCTGCACAGCGCTGTCCTGCCATGCTGCAAAGATGAACCCTAGAAAGCCAATATTACCCAACTCAACTACCCACTGCCAGATGAGATTAAGTATAAAAATATCTGTATAAATATATAATTAGATACATTTAATCCCTATAAATATTCTTATGAATATCTATATTCAACTCACATAAAGATTCTTTGAGGTACATAGACTGATTTTTTTTTCCATTAGTTAAACTATCAAAAATGTGAAAAAGCAGGATATACAGGAAAACAGCAATGCCATACGCTTTTTTTTTTTTTTCTCCTCTAGATAACTTTTCCTGGAAGTAAAGATTTGTTCCCAAAGAAACAAATCTAGTGAAAGCTATAATATTAGGTGTCATATTTTGGAAGGCAGGACTTAATATCTGTTGATAATTTAACTAAGAGCAATATCGTAAGTTAAAAAAAAAAAAAAAAAATCACTTCTGAAGTGTAAACATCTCAATAGGCATGAGGCCAGATCCCACAAAGGACAAGGGGGCAATTCAAGCCAATCAGGGCAACATCTCACTTTTGGGATCTCGAGGCTGGAATCAAAACACTCTCTTAGGGTATGTCTTGTGAGAGCATTGCTCAAGAAAGGGGAAATTAGAGGAAAAACTAGGGCCTAACTGAAGCCACGGCATTACAGAGGCTTGCTTGAGGTGAGAGACAGCTGCCATCGACAGCATGGTTGCTATGCATGGAATCTACTTTTCCACAATTCCCTTGGCTACACAATGTGCCCTCCTAGCACACCCTAATGAGAGTAAATGAAGAGTGGAGCAGAACAGACACCATGGCCAAGCTTGTTGGCTTCCCTGCGGAGGTGGCAACCTGATGGTGCCTGCAGCTGATGAGCAAGTGGAGGGTAGAGCGGAGCGAAGACAACGGCAGCCAAACTCTGCTGTACTCCCTGCAGAGCGGCCACCTGGTCGTTCCATGCAGCTGATAAGCCCCATAGCTTCATAAAATGTCTAGTGCTGGGCAGATCAGTCCCTTCCATGGACTTTGCTCAAACTTCTCCTCATTCTAATCTCATTATAATACCAATACAAAAACCCATCCCCAAAGTTACCCACTTCCAAGGAATGACCACTCCTCACTGAGCATGCTATCTAGATTTTCTATTAACTCAGGAGACTTTTTAAAACAATGGTAACAAAAGTGAATGACTGCAGTCACTCAAGCTCCACCTAAATGTAAACAAAAATACATAAAAGGTAAACTAAGACGTAAGGAGGAAGCAACTAGGGTAGGAGAAAGACGGAAGAAGAAAGACAAAAGAAGGGAGAGGGAAGACTCCATCCTAACTTCTTGATTAGTGGACAGGGTGAAGCCCTTTCCTCCTCTCCATTCAGGACAATGCCTGAGGAGACTCTTCAAGGCTGGGAGCCCTCTCCCATCTTCTGGGGCAAGTGATGATTGCGTGTTTGTACACTAGGCACTAGCTAAGAAAACTGTAAAACTCTGGGTATGCTGCAACTGTACTTAACAACCAAGGTTCACCAGCTCCATTTCTGCACTGTTCAATAAAGTTAAGCTCTCTTTAGTACACGAGGGAAAACACAGAGCACTTACATCCACATCTTCACAGAAGGTAGCATTGGAACCATACTGAAGCTGGCACTGGTGATGTACATCATAAATCACTCCAGGAGCAATGATTGGGGACTTCAGAACTTTTTTTTGGGGTATATCATCCAAACAGAATCCCCATCCTCGGCTAAAAGATTAAAATGGCAAATTAATTAAAACAAAACCACGTCTTTTTAAAAACTTTTTTTAAAATGCCAACTTTCAATATCTAATTGTTATTGATAATTCTTGACACAACCTTTGATAATTATGCTTCCAGATTCCAAATAAGCTAAGCTGAAAGTGCTGCTAACAAAGAGTATTCATTTCTCATAATTAATGGAACTTTAGAGAATAACAAAATATTTGAAAAAACACAAGCTGCCTACCCAGGAAGCCCAGGTATCAGTAACAATTAGACCAAAGTCCCAATTCCACACTTGGAAGAACCACTGAAATATGCAAAAGCAAAGGAACTCATGAGGTCCTGTGTTGATGGCCCCAATACTGAGCAACTCTCAGCTGCTATCACCTCTGCCTATACCTGACAAATGGCCACTCTCTAATTGGCAGAGCGTTTTACAGGGGCAACACCTCACCTGTCAAATTGAAAATATCATGAAGTTGTTAT
>JAVCKT010034048.1:0-17469 GCA_032273925.1 Rhynchotus rufescens
ACGCACAGCTGTCCAACTGCCTCCGGACCCGCAGACTCCCGCAGGAGGCGGCAGTGCCCAAGAACTGGCCGCACAAGAGCCGCCTGCCGGGGCGCCTGCCCGCCAGGACACGCAGCCCCACAGGCGGGCTCGGCCTCGGGCACTGGCGAGTGCGCCGGGACCGACAGCGTCGCCAGCGCCCATCCAGGGAAACCCTCGTGCATCCTGCAAAGAAACTCCCTGCCTTTTCTAACGGCTTTGCGGCCTCATCCGAAACAGGCACCAGGGAAGGCACTGGTAGGGAGGTGACAGCCTACGCGCACACAACTCACCAGAACACACACAAGTTGTGACAGGCCTTACATACTCAAGGTGCTAACATTTTACAGTTTTGAAGCACAGGTAGATGCTCTAAATAGTTGGTAGTGAAGGAGCATTTTCCAGCTCTCCCACACACAATCACCCGTCCTCCAACTGTGGCAACTGCAGGACGTTTGGCATGAGCAGGAATCGCGACAGAACCGCACAGCTATGTAGGAAACACTTGTGCCTTAACCCAGCAGTAGCGGCTGGCGCTTTGACAAGCCCCAACAGC
This sequence comes from Rhynchotus rufescens, assembly GCA_032273925.1. NCBI lineage: Eukaryota > Metazoa > Chordata > Aves > Tinamiformes > Tinamidae > Rhynchotus > Rhynchotus rufescens. The sequence continues at coordinate 575 of JAVCKT010034048.1, forward strand.
AGCCAAACGCGGCTTCCTTCCGCCGGGCCCTGGCGCGGGGCGGAGGGGCCGGGGCACTCGAGAGGCAGCAGGAGGAGGCGTCGGCGCGAGCGGAAAGCGCCGGCCGGGCCGGCTGCCTCGCGATCACCTGCGGCCTGAGGAACACGGCCTCCGGCCCCGCGGTGGCACGTCCATGTCCTGGCACGTCCACGTCGTGGCACGTCCACGTTCACCGCGGTGCTTCAGACTGCTCTGCTTTTCCTCCGCACAGCTGAGTCACCAAAAATGTGCACTTTTAAACAAAGTAATAAGAAACACATGCACATTAAGAGGTCAGTATTATTAAGTCTGTATTCTTTCTTTAGAGTTGATATAAAATACAGAAATAAGAAAGACACTTTTTGCTGTAACTGAGCTTCTCAAGAAGTTAGAGTCAGTATTACATAATTGAAGCCCCACACTGACCACAGGATAACGATAAACATTTTTGCAGTTAATATTCTGTACTACCTTTTGCTCAGACTTAAGTTTTCAACGGTGCTTAAAGAAACTGTTAGTACATAGGAATATGGGAAGAAAAAGACGGGTTTTTTTAATCATAATTTAGGACAAATTATGGACATTTTAGACCTCGGTCCTTTGCTGTTGACGACTCTGAGCACTTAAGCATGAAGCACTGAACCTGCAAACTGCAGCTGGTCCTTCCCGGAGACCTCGGCCAGGCTGAGGACACTTCACAGACCAAGTTCACAAACAAAGGACCCTCTCTCTCTTACGGAGACCAGAGCTGTCCTTCCTCACACCACCGGCTGAGCACAAGTTTTATAATTAAATCATAATTAAGCACCTAGAAGCAGAGAAAGGTTCTTTCACGGTGCCCACTGAGCTGCAGGCATCAGCTGAGCCTGCCAAAGAGGCCCCTGCTGAATGCCAAGCACGGCACGTCCACGGGGAGCCGTCCCGTGCAGCAGGGACTGTCGGGCTGCCGGAATCCCCACCGAAACGCAGGATACCAAAAATCCATGCTAATCATTTAAGGTTTCGCTTGACACACACAGGCACTAGCAAGGCTGCATTACCCACCTGTCAGAAACTGCAGTCTTTTAGCCCTTGAAGTTTTCCAGACATTGTTAGTCTTTAAATAGCAAAACAACAAATAAACAGTACCTGAAACTATACACACAGTCTTTCCTTTTTCCAGGCAGAATAAGGACTGAGCTTATGTAACTGACATAACTATTAATTAGGATTTGTGATTTGTTCAGCAAAGCTTTACAAGAATTTGACAGGTAAAAAAATATAAATACTATTAGGGTACTGGCTCAGAACTGACACTCCTTACAAAACCACAGGAAGCACAGCAATCATTTCTTTTAACCAGAAATTTTTATTTGACTTACAGTATCTACATATGAGAGTTAGCTATCTATCCTTGCTGGTATAGTCACACCAGGATAGTCTTAATTCTACAGTTTTACCAGGCTGAAGTTCCTTATCAGTTGGTTCAGACTTTCCTATATGGAAAATAGGTATCCTATATGGTCGCTCCTATATCCTATCCAGTACCCTATGTGGTAGCTCCTCTATAAAGCACCGTGCACCTCAGCACCACACCGGCCTGCACGGGCTCAGTCGCCCCAGGGGGGCAGTTCAAGCCTCTCCAGGTACAGGGAGCAGTGGGAAAAACAACAAAAGGCTTCCGAGATGCACCTATTTTTTTTTCTTTTTTTTTTTTTTCTCCTTTATTTCCTCCCTTTTTTTTTTTTTTTTTTCTCTCTCTCTCTCTTTCAAGTAATACTTAATTATCAGGCACCACACAAGCCAAGACAGATCAGATGATTTCGATGGTTCAGCTCGCTGCCGCAGGCCTGGTGCTTAATATACACGTACATTTATATCCTTAAAAATAGCCCGGCGCGGAATTAAAGAAGCCTCCGTGGCGGAAGGCCCAAGTGGGCGCGTTGCTCAGCGTGACGTTGGGCACGGGCTATGTGGGCCACCCAAACCAGCAGCGAGGAAGCGCTCGCGTCAGGTCACCAAACAGCCCCTTCCCGACGTGCTGCGTCACTGCAGCCATCGAGCAGCCAAAAGACAGAAAAAAGGGAAGAAATCTGCTTTCAAACAGACATTTCCTTCCATACTCCAAGCCCAAGTCCATTCTAATGGAAGAAAATGATCTTAGAGGAACAAATCCGGTCCACAAAATTCACCCATACTTTTCCTTTATCAAGATTCTTGCCTGCGAGTAACGTCTTGCAGAAACTTGTAATTTTCAGAATCAAGTCAACTTGATCTCTCATCTACAGTTCTCTTGCACCCTTCAGGAATCCATAACTTAGTTTTTCATGAAAAGTCAGTAACAAAGAAGCACGACAAGGTGGCAATTTAAATTTAACTGTTTCATCTCTATTTTCATATATTCGAATTAAGACCTATACAAATGGTACAGTATCCCAGAAGAATATAAACAAAAGATTAAATTACTTTTGAACCCAGCATAACACACACAAGCAAATTATGACAGAAAATTTTGCATGTATTCTTCCCCTCTGTTTTTTTAACTACCAAAGTAACACACTAACTGCCCCCAAATAGAAGAACTAGGTCACAGAGCAGGAGCATTCATGAAAGCAGATGCCAGTGACTCACCCAGCATGTAAGGAAGACGACAGGGAAAAAGAGGGCAAGGATATGATTTACAGGGGGCAAATAGCGATGAGCTAATACCTGAAGTGAATAATTTCACAATGAAGATCTGTTTAATCTCATGCTGGTGTGCTAAGTACAACGTAAAAGGCCTAGTAAAGCAACAGCCAAGGCAGAGACTGGTACTTACAAGGTAATATTTTAAATCTGAACACATTCCTGCTTATGGCTGAGAGCTGCACGCACAGCGTGTCCACGGCAGCAGCGGGGCGTGATAGGTCCCATATCTGGCAGCACTGCTGGCCGTACACAAATGCACCCGAGGTGCTCCCAGAAACACTGCCTGCCCAAAGACCTAACAATATAGGATGGCTTATGTCTAGATTTAAGCTGAACTGTTGTTTCAATGGTGCCTGCTGCAAGGCATGCAGGACTGCAGGCAGCCCGAGAGGAGAGCAAAGGGCCCATCAGCCACTCAAACTGCACCCGCAGTATTTGCAGTTATTCTTAAAGCTCCAGCTGCTGGACTCAGGCCACGACCTGACAATCCCAAGTGTGTGTTAGGGGCTGGGGTCGTTTTGCCTCAGATTTTGTTTGTTTTGGTAGGGGGAAAAATGTGTGGCAGGGACAGGATCTTGCTTCTGTTTCAAGGCCTGCTTTGACGATTAAGAGCTTGAATCTGAACCCTGAACATCTAAAACCGTAAATGTCAACAATTAAATGCAATCTATGAATATTTCCACATTAGAAAAGCATATGCTAAAATCTAAGATGGAATGAATCCCCAAACACGAACGCCACTTCGGACACACTAGAGCACAGCCTATCCTGACACATCCAGCCCAGTGAAAATCCCAATATTTGAGAACAACTCAAAGCATCTAATCTTTGGGTTGTTAACAGGTGTGTTCAGCTTGTAACCTAACAGTGCTACCTTCGAAGCTGGTTGGAACAGCAGCGGCTGTGGGGATGATGGTAGAAGTGCTCTGAAACCAAGGTGGAACTTGCGCCAGAGTGAGCAAGAGCTGCATTCTCCGACAAACACCCATTTCACACAGGCCCTTGTTTTAAATCCTTTCCTACACACCCATCTAAGAGAATCCAACCCTTATTTCAGGCACGAGGAGAAATGTACTTCAAAAGTCAGAAAAAAAGAGGATTTTTTATTTCCAGTGAATACAACCATTTTGAATTAGAATTTGTGCTCAGGACTAACACACGATTTAAAGCTAAGAAACATTTGTGCTTAAAACACTGCAACCGGACTCATGAACAAGAAAAACCCTCCCCTTTTATCAGCCACATCTATGCAGCTGATATCATATTAAGTTCCTCTAATTCTCATATTAAGATATTTTACCACGCTAGCAATTATGTCTCATACGTATAAGCTAAAGCTAAGACTCTTCCTACACTTCTGTAAATGCTACTACTGCCAGGAGATCCCACCTTCAGCATCATTATTTTGAGATTCACACCAGTCATTCAACTGCAGAAAGACGTCTTATGGATTATCCAACCATCTCAAACAGCATGGATGAAGAAAGCTGAAAGTGGAAATGAGCTTTTAAAAATAACTAAGTAGTTTTAACAGCCTCAACTACTGTTGCGCTAACCCTCGCTCTGGCACAACTTGTACATGCCAACCTTTCAATACAACAGGGATCTGATCGAGTGGCACCCCTGCACAAGCCATTTCATGCTCCTCCGGCCTCTGTAGCAGTAGCATACAGCAAACTACCATGCTAAAAGTTTCAACATTCCTCTTTCGTTTCCTGGATTTTACAGGACAGACACCCATGGTCTGGTGATTTAATCAAACAGCAGAGTTTCTACTAAAGTAACTTCAAGATCAGCTGTGCAAATAATTACATCAAATCACCTCAAATGGACTATATTCAGCTCAAAAAAAAAAAAAGCTATGCATACACTTTAAAGATGAAAGGACAACATTTTAAAATACTTCACAAAATTTTTTTTTTTTTTTTTTTTTTAAGAAAAGAGACATTCATTAGGATTATCCATTCTTCAAATAACTGCAAAAAAACACAAGATTTTACCTTTTAAGATGCAAATTAAATGATAAAGCATTCAAATAAATCAATGTTAACATAATCATGTTTTTTAATCAATTCCCTTCTACAAATCCACAACTGAACATCAAACCAAAATGATTTTTCAATCTTCCCGAATCCCAAACAAGCCAATGCTGGTAGCGTACTGTGTAAAAGGACCAGACAATTAGTCTGATCAGATATTGGTGTGTGACTAATAATGAAAGTGACTGAATGTTTTCTCAACCAGGCTTAAATTGATAATGAAGATCTGACTCGTTTTTAGGATTGTGCCTAATCCTTCCGCCTCATCATGACTAGCACCAGTTTATCTGATACGGGAGAGTAATCACAGCAAAATTTTAAAATGTGACTAATTAGCAAAACCCCAAGACGCTCATCACGATGTTGGCAGTCAACCGTTCATACTTCCTCCTGCAGTTTGGTGCAATAACAAGGTATCTTGCTAATCTCCTGCTTCCGAGTCTGTGCATTGTGGGGACTGCTTACTGATTCATATAAATTCTTCATTTTCTACATACTCCCTACACAGAGAAATCACTTTTTATTTTTCTATACTCTTCCTGTTTTTCTTAAATTTCCAGAGAACAAACTCATAAGCACAACAAGACCAGCAATAAAACCTATTTAACACAGGGAATCAAACATGCAGTATCATCTTGCAAAAACGCGCCCAGAGCCCCCGGGTTTCTGCCGAGTGAGCAGCAAGTTACTCACTCCCCTAGGTTTGACCTTACAACACAGGAGACAGCCACTGAAACACCATCCCCTCCAGAGCTCGAAAAGCTACCTTGGGAGTTATTTCAGAAAACAGCACTCTGTTTTTAAACTGCATGTATTCGATACATTATTCCGGCCATATCTTTAACGATGGTAGATTAGTCACTCTGTGCCAAGGATAAACTGCTCTTCGCCACCATCGACGTCTGTCGGCCCCCAGGTTCCCTGCAGCCGAGCGGGAGCAGGTCGCGGCGGCGGCAGGAGGGAGCTGCAGGGCGGCACACGGCTCCACGCCACGTCCATGTCCGCAGCACCCCGCTGCTCCGGGCGCTGCTCCGGCCGCAGCAGGAAGCGGGAGGCTCCCGCTGAGTCAGCGCTCGGCACAGGGCCCCGGCGCTGCCAGCCACGTGCGGCTGCCACACGTCCTTGCTTTGGCTAAGGAGAAGGGCAGCTAAGCATGCCCTTCAAAAATAATAATCCTAAAAAATCTATCGAACATTTAGAGAGCCAGACAAACCAGATGCAATTTTGTCAGTCTTCGATTGCCTTCCAGGATCTCAACAAGCTAAGACAAGTTCTAAGCCATCTCCTGGCTTGACTCCCTTTTGCCTCCCTGCGCCCAGCTCAGCAGCAGCCTCCCCCGCTAACCTAAACGCACAGGTAGCTGCTGCACACACACGCTCCAAGACTGTCCTTCCAGGCTTGCCACCATGGCCACTGAGGACAAGCACAGCGAGGATGTCAGGAGAAGCCCCGTGGCAGCAGCAATCCTCAGCAGAAGAGCGGGCAGGGGCTGGGGGGGCCCTGTGGCAGGTCAGCACCACAGAGCAGAGTCCGCTGGTTTTGCAGAGGCCACCGTGGCCCCAGCGCAGAGCGGCACTCAGCCCTGCCTGCTCCAACACTGCCTGGCACCCTCAAGATTGCAGATATTTTCAGCAGGAAAAAGCAGACAGCCTAGTTCAATACCGTCAATATGTGTGTTGTACCAATCCCAGCATGCTGGGAGAAGCAAAGGAAAAGAAAAATCAAACACATTCAGGCAAGTTGTCACTGAAGCTACAGTACAGGGTTCTCTGCCTTATTTCAAACAAATCAAATAATGAAAACTAAGCACACGTTATATAAACACCAGAAATCTTGGTAGCTGCTAACTCGACGACTGCATTAACACCAATGGGCCTTCCGTACCCCATACTGAAATACAGTATGAGAGAAAACCTACAGGTTTCACTTTCCACACATCTTTTCCTTTCTTTTAGAGATGAAAAGAAAAAAAATCCAGGAAATTAATGAGCTAATCTGTACTTTCATACAGCCACACAGTACTCCCACCACCCCCTTAACATCCCCCCTAAAAAGCTAACCCACTATACACACATTTAATGGGGCTTTCACTTGAACGGGCTGTTAAAATAAGGGCATTAGAGTATTACTGGAATAAATGGCAAAGCTGCAATTTTTGTTGCTGTTGCTGTTGAAAACTGTGCAATTATTTCAGATGTCAGGCTGCCTCCTTCAGACTACAATGGGATCAATTGGCAGAAACCATGCGAGACTAGAGTGGACTAGTTCTCCAAGCTTTCTCAAGAATAACTATTTTGTGTGGAGATCCATTTCTAAGGGATGAAACACCACGCTTTCCTCTCTCAGAAACATCATCACTGCTCCAATACACAAGAGCAGGAAAAGGAGCATGACTACAGCAGCATTGCTTATATAAAAAGTCAGTCCTTGTTGGAGCCATCATACAAGCACAATAAATGCCAGCCTGGGTTGCAAAAAGCTTAGGCAGTCTGAAAACCAAGGCGTAAGATGTGGATGAGACAAACGTTTCCAGCAGGTTGGAAGAGGGTGTGGATGAGGTAAGGGGACAGAAAAAGGGTGTGCTACAGTTCTTGGTCATCAGGAAGAGGAGTCACAGCTCACTGCTCACCCAGCTATTACCTAATTTAAGGCTTCTATTTGCATCACAGCAGAAATACCCTGTAAGAAGCAATGTACCAGAAAGGATAAAACCAACGTGTCTCCAGTCTTGTTTTTTACTGAGAGGTGTTTTATGTCACACAAACACTACTGCCAGAGGCTTCAAGAAAAAGAGAAAGGGAGGAAAAATGAGACTAGTCCCAAATCTACTACCTTCTCATCATGTTTGTAAGGTTTTGGTGAGGGAACAGTAACCATCTCTGTATATGGTGAGGGAACGGTAGTCACTGCTTTTGATATAGGACTGATAAGAATCCATTAGCTAATAAACGCAAAAGTTAGCAGATTGATGTGGGCTGTTCTCAAAGTAACGAGTAATGAGTGTTTTTATCTGATTACTTACTGTTACAGTGGCATCATGTAAGGAGGCCTAAGGCTTTCAGCAGTGCCCAGCACCATCTAAACACTGACCGACACCATAACAGTGTGCGCGGGTGCGTTACCCCCAGCAGAGCGGGTCTGCAGCGGGACCTCCCCGCCCCGCGCTGCCGTGCGCCGGCCACGGCCGCTGTCCGAGCAGCCAGGCCCTGCTCCCCGCATCCCGCACAGCCGGCACGCGCTTTCCTGCAGTCCTGGGCCGCGTCCTGGAGTGATCCCACGAGCTCCCAACAAGACAAGAGCTGGACGCAGTTCCAGGGGTCATTTCTTACAGCCTGTAGCAACAGGATTGCAAGTTTTATCTCACACAGGGCTCTCACACTCTTCCAAAAACTACCCAAGCAGGACTTGTTCCTTCACACAAGCCCTTAACATTCCCACATAAAAACCACCTGTCAGGAGGACGCTTCAGACTGTGTCCTTCTCTTGTATTAACATCCAACTTCTGTCTTTTGAACCATATTTAAACAGTCACAGATCCAAAGGACTCACAGTATTTTATATTTATACAGATTGCTCCCATGTTCCCCAAGGTTATCGCTAAGGATAACAGCAATTAGCTACCAGCAGCACAACACAGATCAGTAACAAATGTGGCCAATCTGTAAACCTTTCTCAAACCTGTAAATGATTCAAGAAACACATCACCTTGACTAGGAGGGAAGAAGGGCCCTGCTAACACTCCATTACTGTGTGTCATGTTTCCTGCACAATGTCACAGGCGGTGATCTTACTGGTTCCTTCTAACCTTATAATTTATGAATCAGAAGGAGGAAACACATGATCGTTAAAAGGTATTAATTTACAGATAATGCTGACTGCTTAGCTCTGACCTACAGGAACAATCTGCATATTTAATAACCTAGTATATTCATATACTCTAGTATGTTTTGTATTTCCTTTTCCAAATACACACAAAAAAAAAACCAGGAAAAATGTTGTTTTAAGACTTGGGAGGACATATAAGAGGGTGGAAGGGAAAATAAAGAAAATTTCATTTCCAAACTTGGAGGGATAAAAAGGAGGAGCGAGGGAGAAGCAGCTTCATTTTGAAATTTTCTTCCATCAAGAGAAATCAATCTTAAAAGGCTTACAAAAGCTGGCAATGTTTTGAGGTTTGGCAAGACAGAATAGACTGCAGGGTAATTCCAAAGAAGGGGAAAAGGCAGGGAGCCTCCTCGGCAGCAGAGCTCGCGATCCCATCCCACGGCGGGCACAGGTCACACGTGGAGAGCAGCTGCCTCCGGACAGGCCCGCTCAGGCATCAAACCACGGCAGCAGGAGCGGGGACGGGGCCAAATGCCCCAGCCGTGGGTAAGAGGGCTCCAGCAAACCAAGCATCCCAAACAGGCCTATTTACAATACGCGGAGCGCATTTTATTTGTCCCTCCCGTGGGGAAAGCGAAAAGAAGGTGTTCTGGTAAGACTTGATCGTGCAGGGAACTCATCATCAGCCCTTTGCGTGGGGTGTTCGTGCACAAGGCAAACACTGGACTTGTTTGACTGCCTTTGCTTCTACTATTACAGCACTTATGGAAATTCCCTCGACTTATCCATGCATGAGAACAAGCTAGACAGGCCTAGACTCACTGGAAAAGCACATCTGTAAAATGAATGCGCACAATCAACATCTTATTAGCTAGCCCCGAGAAGGTGAACAATATTATCACGAAGGATATTAATTAACCATGACTTCTCAATGAACAGCACTGAAAGATGAATGAGTTATAACATGCATTCTCATTCCAGCTTCCGCAGAAAGGAATGAAAGCTCCGTGTTGATTTGCATTATGAAAACTGTCCTGACTACAAATTTTAGTGAACATTAAGTCATCTGTTGGTAAAAATATAAAACTCTCAATTCTTTTTCTCATAAACATTCAACTTCTAGCTCCATCAAGAATTATATTATGCTTATATTTTAAGTTAAGATTTAAGTTTATAAATATTTTATAATACACTATTTTTGGGGTTTTTTTTGCCTTTGTTTAGTCACCATTAACAGAAATAAACAGGAAACGCACAAATCTGAAGTCAGAATTTGTCTTAAAGATTTCTAGGCTCATTATTACTAAGCTCCTTATTGTTAAATTAAATGGCACTACCCGCTACAGATAACTGTGTCAACAGAAAAACTACAGGAGTTCAGTTTCCGATTGCTTTGTGTCTTCCCCCTGAACTGTGGCACTAGGTGCCCAGCACCGCTGGGTTCTCTGCTCTGCTGCCCCATTCCCTCTCGGAGCAGCTCCCACCCTCACCTGCGGTTTAGCTATCCAGAGATGTTTGCAGCCCTTCCCATGGCAATTCCAATGTCATCTCCAGGACACGTGGTCCAAACCCCTTCCACTCTTGGCCAAAACAGGAGCCACCTCCGCCCCATCACCCTCATGGGAGACGTTAGTGGGCTGGAGTCCCTGCCTGTAAAACATAACCCCACTCCTGCAACTGCCTCTCTCTCATTTTCTGCTTCGGAAGCTCCTGCATTTTGCGTGGAAAGGCCTTTGCAGAACCCCAGCAGCTCGGCCACGCGGCGGCAATCCCAGTTTCCCAAACAGAAACTTAAAAGCTTTAAGAACAAGGAGAATTTAAATTAGAAGCTGATTTGTTATACTCGGCATGATCAAAGGAAGTTCAGCTAGTTGGAACCGCCAGATCCATCTTCCCCATAACAGCTTTAAGATTTAATACCGATGCTTAAAAGTGCCACATTTAAATATATTTCTAAAACAGAGCAAGGGCTTTTCTGAGAAACTAATTTCTGACAGTTTTAATACAAGTTGCTACTGTAAAAATTTCTCCCTCCCATTAGTCCTCTCAAGTTGAATTCCAAGAAAAATTAACACTCACACAGCAACTTCAATAAATAAAACCATTGAAAAAAAGTGATTTCTTCATCTACCTAAGAAGAAATAGCAGGTAGATTGCACAATATTTCATAATCTGCTATTCTAGCTTGAATTAGTCAAAAATGTGGGACCAAACAAGACAGAGATATTCAAGGAAATAAATCTACTTCTGCCAGTGGTAGAAGAAAATCCGGAATTCTCTTCAATTCGAGGAAACAAGCCACATTTTCCAGAAGCAGGCTCAGTAAAAGCAGCACTTGGGGAGCTTTCCAAAGCCAGAGCAGGAATTCACAGCATGAACAAAACCTCCTGCCTAGAGAGATGAGCTTCCTGCCTGCTGTTGCCTAGTGGGGCCTTAAGAGTAAAAAAAGTACAGGCAAGAAGACTTTTTTCTGATTCTTGAACTGACATCTTAACATTACTCTCACCTTAACTTCAACCTGCATATTTTATAGCTGCTGCTTTAATATTTATATACATAAAAGTCCGTTCATCCATATGTCTGCACATTTATCCACACTCTGTAGATGTGTGTGCATGTGTATATCTATATCTATATATATAAATTGCACAAATGCACTAAATGACAATATACATATCCCCCAATACCCACAGATATTAGTAAGTGAACACAATTCCCCTTCAATACTGCAAAAGAGAACTTCGTTTTCATGCAAGTCTTCTGAAAGAAAATAAAACAAATAAAAATAGCATTCGGACGACTGATACATTTTCTTATTCACACACAGACCATAAAATTTTGCTTTACAACCAACTTACAGAGCCTTATGCTCTGGAAAAAAAGAACCTTCTTAAAACTCTTCAATAAAGTACTATAATCAAGCACCAGGAACAGTCAGGATACATATTTTTAATAAAATAAATTATTTCAAAATGCAAACATTTACAGTTAATTACCCTTTGAAACAAATTAAGCAGCATCAGGAGCAGTATTTCTTCATTAGTGAAGCAAACACCCTTGATCCACCCTACCTTAAACTGCCTATCACTTCTATAAATTGCTTGGTAAATTCTTACAGAAGCTAAAGTAATATTTTAACACAACACGTATACTCGATTTCTCCATGATCTGTGTGAAAGTTGAAGATTATCTAAAGATTATCTGCTTTAAATTAGCCTCGTTAAAAAAGGCAGATACCCAGTCATGTATAAATACCCATTTCTCTACTAGTAAGCAGTGCCTCAACATTTTATGGGGAAAAAAAGCGATGCAGTAGGAAAAAAATAAAAACAAAAGAAAAACCCTCAAAACTTTAAATTAGCTTTAAAATCATATGTTAAATCCAAATGATAGAAATTAAAAGCAGGTTATTACATGCTAGAACATCTACCTAATTACTGCATGTGCAGAAATAAGAATGGGTGGGATAAGGAAATGGCAACTTTTTTAAAAAAATTGTCTGATCACCAAACTGAGCATGCCAGTGGTTCATGAGAATAACAGATTCTACTTACAATAATAACTTTCTGGAAACAATAGGCCGTGACGGTTTTCCTTATTCCTAAACAATTATTTAGGGAAGACTCAAAGCTAACTCAAAGCAAGTCGGGGGGGTGAAGCCCATGTATTTTTTCTGGCAGGGCCCCAGCGCTTTGCACTTATCTGTGAGCGGCAGGGACAGCAGCAGTGCACAGCTTGCAGTTCTGCACCTCTCTGCTGGGTAGATCAACCTGGGAATTGTCCCGGCTTCCAGTACTTCCGAGATATGTTTATATTTACTGGGAACCGTGCCAAGGAGAGTTCTGGCTTGCCACTGTTCAAACAACAGTGGATCACTATTGCAGCATTTGAAATAAAAGCACAGAAGTGGCCTATCACAAGACTTAGGGATGCACTGGAAGCAGTTTATTTTCCAGCTTAGTTCTGGTGGAAGATTCCATTAAGCAGGTCTAAATAGCACTGACATATTGAGTCCAAATGCTAATAGGATGGAGAAGGCAAACTGCACACAGCCTTGAAGGACTGTAAAATGCCAGAACTACTGCAGGCAGGGAATTTGGGAAGGTTCAGAGGCCAAATCCTCTAAAAGGTTCCCAAGAAAAAAAATCCAAGAGCTGTCACTTAGAGTGGCACACTGCCAAAGGCCGCGGTAGGAAATGTAACGATACCTACTGCTGTCCTGACTTTGGAAAAGAGGATAAGGCACAGATACATTCATCCTGGTGCCTTCACTTTGTTCCTTTCAATGAGTCTACCTCTTACTTTTTTTTTTTAAATATTTGACATTGGGACGTCCTGATCTGTACCCAAAGTCTGTAGGGAATGTGAGTACATACAAAAGGGAAAATGTGTGCAATCTGTTAAACATCTTTGTTTCACTGCTAATCCACATGGCACATTTAACGTGCTTCATTTAAAAAGTGTTATATCTAAATCAGTTAGCAATAACTTCACATCCAATTACATTGGCTGAAAATATCAAATAGTTTCATAATAATTAACCAAATCACTTCCACGGAGGTTTTCTGCTTTTTAAGTCACATATACTGAAACGTCTAACAAATTCACTGGGGACCTAGGCTGGAATCCACTTCCCTGGGTATCACTTCCAGCTTTGATGGAGACTCAGCAGAGGGAGGCACAGCAAAGAGCGGGTGCAGCAGCTGAAGACGAGCAGCACCGCTCCCACTGCCAAGCGTTTCAGTGCTCTGACTGAAGCTGCAAAGCAGCAGCTGAAGGAGTCTGAGCAGGCGCTTAAAATTTTCATTTGAGAAGGATCAGTCAACATCTAACGCAGTGAGAACTCAAGGGCTCTAAAGAACACCAGTGGCAGACGAAATCCACATCCAACCACACGTGTGGCAAGACTCAACCTCTGCAACGCGCCCATATCATGAGATGCCTCCCAACAAGCAGAGCTAGACGGCCCTTCTGACTGATCTAAGGGAGGACGAGCACTGTCTCCTACTGTGCATCACCAATATTATTAGCCATGGCAGTAAAACAAACAAAAACCACTTCTTGCAGCACATCCCAGCAGCCTTTACAATCCTGCTTTTATTTTTGCCTTCCCCAAGGGGTCTACAGTGAGATTCTTAGGTCAAATCAACACTGTCCCACAGGGGAACTCAACATCGCCAATGGCTTATGAGCAAAAATTAAAACATATTAATTGCTTTAAGAAAAAGATTGGTCAAGTAAACCAAGAAGAAAAAATAAAATTCCGGTGAGACTGTAAGACTATCTCCCTAGCACAGCCCTTACTGCAACTGAAAGAAAACAGTTACCAAGATTCCTTAACACTTCGCCAGCTGGCACGGAAAGCACTGGCATCATTCGTCTTTCAGATTAACTTTTAACATTGACTATGCACTATGTAAAACAGATAGCCTGTACAGCTGTATTTCTTATTCTGCTCAATTTTAAGGCAATTGTCTTCTCTCTGAACCTCACCAATATCTGTTAGGATAATAAATATTTGCATGTCCCTCTCTCCGCACATAGGGGTTAAGGTGAAGTCAGAGGGTAGAAGCAACAGAGATAAAGCTTTTTTAATCACAATACTACAAAACATACATTAAACCATGGCACAAATACAGTAAAAAGCAATTGTCTAGTAAATTTTAAATGACATTTACTGCTGTGTAATAAAAATCAAATAAATGAAGCGGGAACACTGGCAGATTTGGCTGATATCAACACAATTACATTTCATTTCTGTGGCTGCTTTTCTGTTAATAAGCTTGCTTAGTCTTCTGATGTCACCAACAAGATCATGAGAGTAACGTCGGCTTGACAAAGAAAACAGCTACGTAGAGACCAATAGAAAAAGTTAAAGTTATTGCTTAAAACTCACAAAGTCTGCTCTAGCCGCCAACTCATGGAAGTTCAAAAAACCTACTCAGTATTTTCCGCGGAATATACCATTCCACTTCCAGTAGGACTGCAACAAATTTTGACAATTCTGTTTCTGAAAGTTTTCAGTGAAAGTTACTTTTTTTTCCCCCTTTGTTTTTAATGTTTCTGAAATGATTATGCATTGCCAGAGCGTATAAAGTGATTACTTGGATGATTAATGAATACTTTAATCCCCCTAACAGGAAAGTGTCTTCAGTGCCACTTCAATGACTGCACACAAATAACAAAAAAAAAAAAAATTCAGCACAACCAAGCAAGAGGCTGCTTGGACTGCGAAGCAATTAGGCAGGCATTTATGCCTGCTTTTTAATAAAAAAAAATCTGACTCAAAGGAAGACAAGTGTAATAGCTCTGCTTCCGTGTAACTACCATAAGGAGACGAGGGAAAAAACAAATCACTGGCTTGTTGTTTTTGTAAAGGACAGGCAGAGAAGCCAAGGGACTTATTAGAAATGTAGCTTATAGTGCGGCAGAGAACACTAACTAGTCCTTCCATCAGCAAAAAGCACGTTTACTTGCACAAAATTATACATCTACCTAAATAAGTATATGCAGACATGCAGAGCCCTCGCACGCTCTCCCTCCTCCTTTACTCAGGCAGCAGCCCAATATCAGTTCGAAGGGCCCGGACATACCCAGCAACAGCAGAACTTAACACTGGGTGGTAACTTCTCCATAAAAGGACACAACGCAATATACGTAATTTATAGGTGCTATGATTTGAATATCAAACGTCCACAGTTTATAACTGGAGAAAATTTTCTACCTGCCAGTCCTGAAAACCCACTTCACGACTTGAAAGGCAGGCTGGCATATTTCTTGATCAGGTAAAACTGCCAGCAAGAGCTACCACAATTGAAATTCAACTAGCAAATCTGCTGTTTGAAAACACAGAGGAGACAAACAGTCTTAATGAAAGATATTAGTCAGCAGAGAAGACCACCAACTAAGGAAGTTTTGTGTCCATTTCATAACTCAACAGCTAGGCTGAACACAGCAACTCCAAGGAAAACAAACTAAAGTTTTTTACTTCATAGTACTTCAGCAAGGAAGAATAAATACCTATGCCAGGTATGTCTGTACAAAGAAACAGAGTTCTTGGTGAACCCTGAAGACAATTCTCATTATTCCCGAAGCCAGAAAGGGGTTCACGGAAAGCATGTGGTCTGAGAGACCCCAAGAATCCTAGCAGTACAGTTAAATGTCATGGAACTGATCAGATAAATAAAGCTAAGACATGTTAATGCATAACCAAGGCACTAAATTCATGCTCTTACACTGGCAAGGAGACCCAGGGCCAATTATGGCTTCAACATGAAAGGCCAACAAACATCTCTCTAAGTTTCGTGAAGAATCGAGGCTCCTCCTTACCCAGGCAGTAGCTCATAGGCAGCGTCGCTATCACGGAACCACAAACAAACCAACCGACCAAGCCCAAACAAAACCAAAAGCCCTCCGCAGGAGTCAGTGGGCCCACATGGTTCAATTAAACACAGCCAGCACACCCAGACTGCAGCACCTGGGCTTCCTCCAAGCCTACTCGTACCTTGCGGAGTGCCTGGGGAGCAATGCCAGACACCCGTGCCTACCGCTGGCTCCGGCCCTGGTCTGGAGCGGAGCAGCGGTGCTGGCGGACACGTGCGGGGCGGCAGCACGATGCTGGCAGCTACCTGGGGTCCACAGCGAGGGCACCTCAGCCTGGTGCACGGCTCCACGGCGCGGGCAGGCTCGCCCCGCGGCTCCGTGCCGGCGACAGCGGGGCCCGTCCGGCTGGCCGGCACCGACCCCTTCTTCACAGGCCACAAATTTACTAGTGTTTAATAGTGCTCAAGGTAGCTGCGCAGACGGCAGCTCATCCCGTTTCACCAACACACTTGGGTCGTCTCCAAGGCGAGCGGAGCAGCAGGGAAGAGCGCTACGAACACCCACAAACTTCTGCTGCTTGTGGCAGAGGCGAATATCTAGCTGCAGGGACACCGCGGCACAAGCGAGCGGCCAAAATGTCAACACTCGCCCGTCCGTTGCCCTTTAATGGCAAAATCCCTAGCTTTTACTTCGCGTGTGCTATTTTCAGCCCTTTTCCCCCCCGTTCTGTCAAGAAAGGAAAGGCTGCACAACTGAAAAGGCCATTCCCGCATTACCAAATGCCAGCGACCCGGGAAGAGCCGAGCCGCGCGGCCGTGCCCCGTCCACGCGGAGCCGGTCTGCGCGCTGCCGGGCTCCCGCCCCGGCCTCACCTCTGCGTGCGGCGCAGGCGGCTGCCGCCGCGCAGGTGCGGCAGCGTGAAGTTGGAGAGCACCGTCCACCAGTTGGGGTCCGACATGTCGGCGCCTAGAGGGCGCGCGCCATGGCGCGCGGGGCAGCGCGGGCGGCCGCTCGGCTGCGGGC
>JAVCKT010034051.1:1567-16681 GCA_032273925.1 Rhynchotus rufescens
ATGTCAAAATAATTTATATATATTAAATGTCAATGCAACTCAGGAGGAAGATAAAAATTTGCTTTCAGTATGACATTTATATGCCAGTGCTTGATTTAGATATGCAGAGGTAGCAAGACATGTTAGCTAAAAGTAGTTAGGCAGCATATTTCTAAACATGATGTCCCATTTATGTTCAAAATGATGTGGACTGAATCAATTAGGAGAAACAAGTGAGTTCCAAGAAGTACTTTAAAAAAGCTGTGGAGTTGCTTAGTAACCTCATGTTATACTTCATTTCCCAACAGAGCTGTAAAGCTGTCAGATTGGTGATAGGGAACTCCCCGAGATAAATGGAGTCTCATGTGTTTTGGCAAAAACATGACCATACTAAGCATGTTAGCTGTCAGAAGTCATGCGTATACATGTAGCAATACATGCAACAGGACTGTTATCAAAGAATATGGCTTTTAGCTTCACTTTGTTGTAAAAATCCCATATTTTCCCTCCTTAGGTGAATTATCTTGTCAAGCAGGAGAAGGCATTGTATCCAAAAAACCTAAGGGAAAATTTTAATCTGGTTCTTTCTTAGTGCTAAATTTACTTGACATCAGCTTTGTTCTTCACTGACAGTAATCTAGCATAATCTGCATAGTATGTATGCTGTAATTAGAAATTTAGCTTTTTCTTTCTAAAGCTTCTTTGAAACAAATCATCATGTAGGTACAATCTGTTTTCCTTTAAGGATCTTTCTATGAATAACAGAATAGATGGCTCTTAAATTTCAGAGAAAATTAATATTATTCAAACATATAGGTGAAATATGCCACATACCGAGGGGAAAGACAAGGGTCCTGCTTCATAACCAACTGTGCTTTCAGAAAATTGAGTTTTTCTAAACTTACTTCCCTTCTAGGAACTGAAGCAATTTTTCAAATCAAAATAATGAAATCTAGTATTTCATGAAAAAAAACTATTCTGAAAACTGACAATAGGAATTCAAATTGCAATCTGAGGTCAATGCCATTTATTTTTTCAAAAATGCTATATTTAAAGGGAAGATTGTGAAACAGCTAATATATGGTCAGCTACATTAATTATATACCCTTCAGCCTACCTATTTTTATTTTCTGCCTCCAAAAGTAATAAAGATATATTTAGAAACAAAAAGAACATGTTGTTTAGTACTCTTTCAAAGTAATTATTGAATACAAGTACAGTGCAAGTAACTTTCAAAATATCTTCTATTCTTAAGCCACTTAAATGAAAGTTTCCTTTAAGAGCATAGTTTGTATTCTTCTCTAAATGGTAGAGCTAGGAGATAGTTCACAGCATTGAAGATGAAAGAAGACTTAAAATATACAGTGAAAGAACAAGAACAAATGTAATATATTTTTTTAAAAAACAGTGGGTATAGGTAGACATGTTGATAAAATGGCCGCAATATGGTCTGATGCTAGATAATTTAAAACATAGGTTTTTATTTGAATTAGAGTTGAATTCTTTGAAAGTGAGAGAATAGAGCACCTTAAGTTAATGCAGACTATAGAGCACCTTAAGTTAATGCAGACTATAATAAAAAAAGATGGTGTCTGGTCTTCTTGTCTCCTCACTGAATTGATATATGATTTATAGTATATCTCTTAAACCAGAGAGAAATCAAAGAATAATTATTTTCTTCCTTATATTGAATACACTGTTCATGAAAATATTTTCTAATTCTATAATGCTGTGAAAAGGATGGGTGCAATCTGCATGATTTCTCAGCATAATATGATGTTAGTTCTCAGATGCACCAAAAAATTTTTTTGTTTTGCTCTTAGCTAACAGCTAGTGGCTTCTCCCTTTTTAGTAGTTTCTAATAGTGGTTGAAGTAGATCAGTGAATTTTAATTTGCAAATCTTGAGATTGCTTATTTATATTATTGTTTTCTGAACTAATTCCTTACTTTTGAACAAGATCTTTACCTCCATAGTTGATTTCTTTGGTTCACACCATTTTCTTATTAAAATTTATTGAAAACTTGAGTAGGTAAGTCACAGCAGTTTTCTTGTGAGTTTACTCATAGCTTAATACAAAAAAAAAGTGAAAGTGAAATTTCAAAATCTATAATTTTATATTCATCAAGCAATCGATGGTTGTGTCTTAGCTGGTTTTAATTTCTTCAACAAATTATTTTGCATAAGAGAACAGAATTTCCTATTTTTTCTTTTTTTTTTTTTAATAATTTGACAAGTTAGTGTCTTACTTGGCTAAGTAAGTTTTATGTATTATTCATCAGGTGTAGTAGGTTTTCAATAAACCAAATGTAGCATTTCAGAAAGACATACATAGGCAATTTATTACATGATTTATTTTTAATTGATAATAACTTCACTTTTGAAATATACTAATGAAAAGCATAAAGGAGATTTAAAATTCTTTAAAATTAACATGTCTAGTAACTGTATAATAGATTTCATTTTGTTCCAATTTTTATGGATCCAAAGGAGTCCTACTCATGTTATCAATTGAACAAACTAAGGTTGCTTTTATAAATAAGTGTATGGATAAGTAAAAGAGAAAACCTCATAGAGCAGAAGAAGAAAAGATTTGCAATGCTTACATTGTGGTCTTTTCTCACTCACAGAAGACCACTGGTTATTGTAAATACGAAGGTGGTCATTTTATCTCTTACAGAAGCTCAGACATGATTTAATGTGAATCCTTGTCCAATGCATTCATTAATACACTGATATGACCAGTATGGATCGATTAAAGGTGCAATGATATCTCTGTACATTTTTTTCAAGGAGAAAAGAGGCAGTTGACATTGTAGTTGTCTCTAAAATGTAGACCCGCTGACATTGTATGATGAGGCAAAATCGCTTCTTAAAGTGAGCAATAACTGAATAAAAATGTTATTTCCTTATTGAAAAGATATGCTGCTTTTATGTAAGTGTTTGGAATCATCATTTTTTTTTTTTTAATTTAAAGGGGAAAAAATGCTTTGAAGGTAAAACCTACACTGCAAATATTGCAAAGACATTATACAGTTGGAGCTGAAACTCGATTCTTTCCACTTTGTGCCTTCAGTCTAAAAGAGTAAAACTGTAGGAGATTGAATATTGTCACAGTCTACACAGATATCATCAATACAAGTGCTTATGGTGGGA
This sequence comes from Rhynchotus rufescens, assembly GCA_032273925.1. Taxonomy (NCBI): domain Eukaryota; kingdom Metazoa; phylum Chordata; class Aves; order Tinamiformes; family Tinamidae; genus Rhynchotus; species Rhynchotus rufescens. The sequence goes on from JAVCKT010034051.1 coordinate 4,702, forward strand.
AGCTGAAGATGTAGGTTCCTGTCTTTTAACTCAACGTAGAAACTTTAATTTAAATTCCTTCGTCTCCATCTTGCCTTTTCATTTTGGAATAAAGGTATAAAACAGTATATGGAATAAAAGTAAACAGAGATGTTCACAACTGGAAAAAATATGTCAATTTGGTCATAGATTTCACAATATTAGGACATGTAAACATATTTAAAAGTTGTCAGAAAATAATTAATCTCTTAACAATAATGTTAGTCTATTAATTGTGCTAATTGCATTTTTGCAGAAATATAGAAGGTGATAATATCCCTTATTATTTATAGCTCTTAATTAACAGATGTTTTCACAGAAGAAATCTTTGTATTTTACAGCTCTGATCAATTCAAAAGTCATAAAACATGCTAGAATAAGTGATTTTTCCATACTTTCTCCTCTTTACCCCAATGTTATCTTGTGTGTAATTCCAGTCTTGTTAACACACACAGACTTGTATATATGCATAGATACATATATGTATAAGTATAGCTTTAAAATATGTATCTGAGGAGGAATTTTCAACTGTGGTCAACATTTTGACTTTTTTTTTTTTTTTTCTGTTGACATAGCAGTAGATATTTCTGAAATTCCAATGCTCAAAATCTTATCTATTCTTTATTAGTGTTTAATATGAAATTAAGTGCACTAATTGAAAGCAAATTAAAGTAATTAATCTTGAAATGCAACTATTTGCACCAATGAATGTTATCCTTTTTTAATATTTTAAAGCATTGGTATGATCTGGTGTAAAAGTATGAGCAGAATGGCAAAGTAAATAAATGGTTTACAGCAAGAAGTCCTAGTTTTGGAGTTCCCACCTGAACACTAACAGTATGTTGGTAGGATCTGTCGGAATCCTGTACAGATTCTTTCCCCCAGTTCAGGAGAAAATTACCTGATTTATCTTGGGATTTATAACTGATGTAAGAACTCAGTTGAGCTTATAATCATCTTTGAAAGTTTTGACATTTATGGCATATCATGGTTCCATGCATTTATGAGTTTTCTTTCATAAGAAATATTTCTTCAAATATTCAGGCATTTTCATTTTAATATATTTTTAACTTTCCTTCCCCTCGAAAGCAAAATATTTATATCGCTTCCTATATTAAAGTAGGCAAAGGCAAAGAGACAAAACATGTCCAAAAATATTTTTTTTTCTTGCTTTCCCTGGTCTAACACCTGGTAGACAGATGGTCTGCATAAATTTTCCTAGCAAAATAATGACAACAAATAACAACAGAAAGACCTCAGATAACGTTGAAACAATTCCTCTTCTCTGAGAAGAAAATTCTCCAAAAAAGAACCATACATGAGCATACCATGCAATCTCACTTTGAAAGGTAGATCTGTGTGAGGTAAACAGAATATTCAAATGCTACAGCAAGGAAAGAAAAGAGGAGCATGTAAGTGCCACGTACGTATTATCCACTGTGGAGCCCCTTTAGTGCCTCTATGCAGAGATTCACATTTCCTGTATCAAAAAGATATAGGGTAGCTTTGTGTTTTCACTGAACATAGCACAGGTATTGTGAAAAATAAATGAAAAAGTTTGATGTCACTTGTATCAGCAAAGTGTTTACTATTGACTTCAAGGAACTAAGAGAACCAGCACCTCTTCTTGCAAACATCTTTGGATTTAGATTTTAATAATGCACTAATCTTACTGAATTTAGTGGCTCTTGATATAATACTTCCTTAACACACAAGCATTTTCTGTGGTTTACAGGAAGAGCATATTAGCATTAAATCATGATTTTGATGTGTGGACTGAGTGACGTGGACAACAAAGAGCAGTGGATGCTGTATGTCTTGATTTGGGAAGGCTTTCCACATAATCTTCCATATTGTTAATATATCCAAATTGGTGAGTTATGGTTATCCAAATTGGTTAGGTGGATGGTGGATGGAGGATTTGGTGAAATCCTTAAGTTCCTTCAGAGTTTCTTTGCACCCTAAGTTGTTCCATGATTCTATGTCAAAGTATCACTGATGATTTTTTTTGCAGAGAACAACTTAAGGAAATACTTTTAAACATTTTGCTTAATTTTCAGAGAGAAGCATATGTTTTTATTAAATGACATGTCTAATGTATATGCAGTGGGTTGGTTTATGATAGGACAAAACACAATGTACCTGTTTGTGTTGTTTTCCTGAATATTTTTCAAAGAGAATCAAGCTGAATTATGCACCTGGGCAAATGATTTGCCCAGCTAACTTGGTGTAGGAACTCATTTTGCCTACTAGAAGCTGATGGCAGATTTGTATCTGTGAAATATTGGAATTTAGTGAAGGAAATGGTGCTTAAAGTGTGGCAACTGTTTAATCAGTGAGTAATTTACTCTTAATGTGTGAAGTATTTTTTATGGGCTCATTTATGATAATAGACATTCAAGGCTCAATCAATATAAGCAATAGATTTATGGTATATTTAGTCATAATAGAATCCAATGTAAGTATTCTTATTTATTACCATTCACAGTTTAATTCTCCCTTTTTGTTTCTAATTCCATACAATTTAGAGCATGTAACTAGATTCATGTACTTTTTCAAACAAGGTTTATTGACATCTGTCTAAGCATATTTTTACATTCAGATATAGGACTTCAAAACACAAGAATACTGTCTAATTTGCATAATTATATGGCTAGAAGGATGTCCCCTCTTCTTTCCCTTTCAAAGAAGCAATTAACAAAACATTAAGCAGGAATTTGATCCCATCCTCTGAAACTTTTTCTTTCTTTGTTCCAAAATGTTGGAGTCTATTTTTAGTTAATATATTTCTGATTATTCTTCATAACATATTTCTTCTGTTTCTTAAAAATAGCATGGCAAAGTAATAACACTGGAAATTATGATCTGATGGCTAGTACACCAGACAAGAATACATTGGATACACCATAAATATTATTTTAATAATCTTAAGTATCATAAATCTTAAGTATTCTAGAAGTCTTACATAACGAAAAATATGGGCCACAGGAGTGTGTTTTTAGGTACAGAAGCTAAGCTAGGAGAGATACAATTGACCCTAATGGGAGGTACAGCCTATAATTAATTTTCCTTATTTTTTAATTTGCTGCTTTAAACTGTGATTCTTTGCAGTTAAATAAAAAAACTGAGATGATTTTCATACATCATTTACTTGAATTTTCTGAATTAATTAGGAAAAGATATTGCTAAAATATTTGAATATTATACATTTTGTATGCTGTTCACACTATCTATTCCGGAGATATTCCAAAGGTGGGAGACTTCGGCTTCACAGCAGTGGATGATCAGTTAACCAAAAATACTATGGCTAGAAAAGTGGTACCTGTAAAGATTCCAGATTGCCAGTTTAGCCTTAAACTCCAAAGGATTTGTAAAAGAATTGACAACCTGACATCCCTCTCAGGCTCTACAGATTAAGGAAGTGTCTGTGGTGGAACATCAAATGTAATATGACGAAAGGCAAGTATAAAGTTGAAATGATTGATATTATGCAAAAAATCTTCATTTAGTTATTTAGCAAAAGAATAAATATATAGAACATCCTAACTGCTTTCATCTCACACCATTAGACAAAATGTTGTAAATATTATATGTGAAGGTTTTGGGTGTTTCTTAAATGGCCATTCTAACTAGGAAATTCTTTATTACAGATCTTCATGAATGGCCTAACAATGATGTAAGCAAGAAATAATTTTTATTTTCCTCTGAAACTATAAAAAAAATTCAAAATGTTCTCATCCTAAATCAAGATAAAACTGCAAATGTAAAAGTTTTTATTTTTTTATTTTTTAAATTGGGGAATCTGAAATACAACCAACTGCCTTGCGTTTACCAAGACCTAACATTTTGCTTGAAGCTGGATCAGACATATGTTTAATAACAAACTACCTAGAATTTACTCAAAAGCTTCCTGGCAGTTTTCTCCTTCTTCACTTTACTACATATACTTTTAGTGAGGCTCCCTCCAGCCTCTGAGACAAACTCTCAGTGCTTTCTAACCGTTTCAGCTTCCACACAAAGGTCTGTGTGGAAGGAAAATCACAGCGGTTTGTTATGCTGAATTTTTCTCTCCTTTCTCAGATGAAATGAGGACTCCTGTTTATCCTCTTCAAAACTGATAATTTGGGATGGCATTAGATTAAGCATAACTTGGGCTGTACCCAACTTCTAGACTATGTGGCAATCAATCTTCTCAGTATAGTTGTAAATGTGCCAGCTTGGGCATATTTTAAACTGCACAAATAAGATTAGCTTGCTACTGACTGTTCCCTAATACACTGTGAAAATGCCACTCTGGCTATTTCTTCTAAATAAATTCTAGTTCTTGAAGGTCAATATGACCAGAGGTTTCCTTTTGATTTAAAATACTTTCTTATTTATTTCTTTAGCTTTTCACTCAAGTCTGTTGTCACTAAGACCTTGTTTGAATGGGTTTGCATAAAAATGGAAGAGTCTCAGGTTTCATGAATTTTCCTTGTGTGGAAATGTCTCAAAGAATCATGAAATCAAAAATGGAATATATATATATATCTATCTACCTAATATATATAAGAACCTCAAGGGGGAATGTAGGGAGGAAGGGGCCAAGCTGTTCTCAGTGGTGGCCAGTGATAGGACAAGGGGCAATGGGTATAAGTGGAAATATAGGAAGTTCTATCTGCATATGAGGAAGAATTTCTTCACTGTGAGGGTAACAGAGTCCTGGAACAGGCTGCTCAGAGGGGATCTCCTCTGCAGATCTGCAAAACCCACCTGGATGCCACCCTGTGCCACATGCTCTAGGTGTCCCTACTTGAGCAGGGGTTAGTTGGACCAGATGATCTCTAGAGGTTCCTTCCAACCATTCTGTGATTCTGTGAATCTTGAATAAGATGATTAATTTTATAGAGAAATAAATATCGGGTTAGTTTAAAATTCAGTCATTACTTAACAGTCATTTCCTATTGACATGTGAATTGCAGCATACCTGAATGAGCAGGGGGTCTGTATTTGAGTGTGTGACTGATGCTGGACTCCAATATCACACAGACTAGTGGCAACTAATTCTAGAATGAAAGGAAACTGAGATTAACTAATTAAAAAACAGATTGAACCCATCTCTATTGATGAAAGGAAAAGCAAAAATATAGACATAACAAATGTACAGCAAAACAAATATATGTGTATACAAATATGTGTCTTATGTGCATGTGTGTGTGTACATGCATGTAGAAAGGTAAATACATATATACATATGTAAGATGTAGCCAATAATGAGTAGAATAAAGACCAGCTGTGCTAGATTTAACTGTTAGTGCTAGTGGTGGATGTTTTTTCATGTTTTTTTTTTACTGTAATTTTAGTTACCTTTCTGTTTTATATTCTTGTCAAATAATGGAGGAGAAGTTTTTCCTAAAGGAATTTTATATAGAAGGCAGATTTCAAAAGGAAATAAGAAATTCAAATATAATAAGAGGTGCAGTTATTGGAATTTGAGTCTATTAATCTCTTGATTAAGTTGTATATCCAGCAGAGATCTTTCTTCTTCTCCTATATTTAATCTGTGCTTTGTGTCTGAGCAAGGAGTGGTGATTATATATGACACAGTATCACTGCCTTTGTTTTGAAGATAGGGCTTTATTTCAGTTACTTTTTACCAGGACCCAGAATCTGTTATTTGCTAAAGAGATTAATATTTGGGACTCATTTCCTAATATCTTTAAGATACAAAAATATTCTACAATATTATTGCTCGATTAATCTGTCATTAGCATATATTTATTTGTATCCTATGGATGCTAAACCATTTTTACTTATATATCATCTTTATTATCCATTTTGTTTTAGAAGTGCAGCAAGCGTAAGGAAGGTTCAAGCAGTAAGAACAGTCCCCTTAATTCGACTCCAAATCAATTATAACAAAATATGTTTTAAAATCCTACATGAATGTACAAAAAAGAGGCAATTTCTGATCTTGTGGCATCAAGGGACCCCACCTATGAATTTTTTTTTCTACCAGCCTTGTAGGTCTTGTTTTATTTAGTATGGAGAGTTAAGTTTGATATTATTTTCTGAGAAGGTTTTCTATCCACTTGGTAACAAGTTAACAAAGCAAAATGATAGACTCTAAATTTATCCACTACATAATGACAGCATGTGCAGAGGAGGAGATTGGGGACTGCAGAATTCAGGATTCCTGAGTTTTTTTGTGTGCTGAGTTTGTGTATCTTGGAGTTGAATGAGCCCATAGCAGAAAGCAAGCTTTATTTTTTTTACTTAGGATTGCAGCAGAAGTAATGACAATGGAACTGTATCAAGTGAGAACATCTTTTGGTTTGCATTCTTGGTTCATTAATAACTTGTTTATAACTTGTATTGAAGTTTTGGGTCAGGAGTCTTTTTTTTTTTTTTTAATCTGTAGCCTCTTGACCACAGTGTGCAGTTAGCACTCTAAAAAAATAAATAAAACATAAGTGATTGCTGCTAATTACACACAGATTATTAAGGAGAAAAATTAAAATAGAAAAATTGAATTGAGTATGCTCTAAGGGGGCTGTTAGCTATATCATATAGAGGGAAATGTAACGAGCATGCACTGTCAACATTCTAAGTCATTATGAAAATTATTATAAATGAAGATATTTATTCAGTCTATGCCAGACTGAGGGAAGAGATTTCCAGAAGGTAAGCCAGATGGTTAAGTGGGTTTTGCTGCAGATCTGTGGTGACCCATCCCCAGTGTTCCAAAAGTAGCCATCGCATATGTGAGACATGGCAACACAGTGGCAGTGCCAGCCCAAGTCTAGTCTGCTGCAGGATTGTCACAATCTGAGGATGCATCTAGCTTTTAGGATTCTTCTCACGGTGGAAAGAATTTCCTTGGTTGTCTGGGGAGCTTGTTGAATTGAGGGCAATTAGGAACTGGCCATTTCAAAGAGATATTTTAAAAATAGCATGCTCTGGTGTCTTTTAAAGCATGCTGTATCTTGCAGACTTTCTCAGCACTCAGTCTTACTTATTTTGACTCTATTTTTTGATGGAGGAACTTTTATTTCAATAGCCTCCATACCTAAATGTATCTTTTAAAGATTAAAGCACTTTGAAAAATAATTTCAGCTAAAAGCTAAGCAATATGAAATTTCCTGGACATAAAGTAATGCTGTAACACAGTAATCGTGTAATACCCAGCAGACTAGCCCAGTCCCCAGCACAACTCCCATCTCCTTCTAGAAAACCTTTCTCTGTGAGTGTTACTTGCTCTAACACAAGCCTGTCCTCTTATAAAAAATTACTACCTCTATGTCCAACTGATGCTGTTCTTAAATCTTTTCTTAAAGAGTCAGGTCTCTAAACTCCAGTTTGAGAACTTTGCGGTTGAGTTCTTTTTGTTGCTTCTATTTTAGTGATGCCATTTTGACATAATATTCTTTATGTTTTTAACTTGTTTACAAGCATTGACCTGCATTTTTAAAGACTTTCAGTAAAAAAAGTCAGATGCAACAGGGAAGTGAATTAGTCACTTTAGTTACACAGCCAGCTCCCAGTAGAAAGGTTTATTTAGAAGGAGACTGACTGGGATTACTCAATTTCCTGCTTCATCGAGGATCATACCATCTTAGTCGGTTCCCTTGGCTCCATGTATAAGGAGCTTAATGAAGAGGGAAATTAATTCTTAGTGGCAACCACCTGTTACTACTAATTCACTCACACTGTCAGTCCTCTCTGGCCCCCATTTGCCTGTGAAAATATCATCTAAATCGTATTTTCTGAGCTTTCTAGGATGATACATGGATTTGTGCTATATGAATGATATCTAGTATAAAGAGGCTAAATTATTTATGTATTTGTTAGACACTTTGGCTTTAGGAATATCTGTTAGTTATTAAGTTATTAAGTTCCTTAGGCTAAGGATGCACTTTCCAGACTGTTCACTTTTGGAACAGGTTTTGGTCATGTGAGAAGCCAGAGCTTCAAGTCAAAACTAAGCTACTCCATCCCTTGCCCACCAGACCTCCCCCACTCCTGTACAATCATCAATTTGTGGAAAAAAAAACCCACAAGACTAAAGAGTAACCTGGTAGACTAGATAACTAGATAACTTTACCAGTACTTTGTGAAATAAATTGTATTAATTTGAATATTTTAAGATATGGAGAAACTAGTCTTGTCTCTTCTGCAGAGCTGCATGTTAATTAATGAATTTTTTGATTTTTTTTGTATATATACATAGACGGGCTTTCATGCTTAGCATTACCTGGGCTATGTATTTGGAATGAGTACAGGTATTTATTAATGACACCTTATAAAGTAAGTACAGAAAGGTGAGAGCTAAAAAAACCTACTTTTTAAAATATTAAGTTTTAAAATCTTAGAGGAAATAATAATTCTATTTCTTTGAAAAGAAGGTGATGTGAGCTTATGCTTCAGTTAATGCAGCTGTCCAGTTTCTGAAGCAAGTCCTGACTAGCTAGCTAAGCCTATGAGATAAAGAGAATATTCTGCATTCATTCCTGAATTCAGTGTATCACTCTTTAAATGTTCTTTTAGAAACAGAGAGGGAGCAAGAAGTCAATGATTCTCCTATTCAGTGCTTAAAACATTTAGCTAGGTTCAAATCAGCATCTTGAGGATTTGATTTCTTAGTGAACTCATTAGGCCAAAACAGGTCATTTTGCAGGAAACTTTTAACCATGCTAGAGAATAAGTATAAATCTCTTTTGTGGAAAAGGTGCTTTTCTATAGCACTTGTAGCACTTGTTGTCTGTCCTCTGAAGGACAGACAGTCAAAACTATTAGATAACATCTGATACTGCAACTTCTTTTGAGAGCACTGAAACCATACTCTCTACAAAAGTGTACAAATAACCACACACTTGTAGGCATGTTGCAGGTTTCAAGACTAATTCAGATATTGCCTATTGCTTGTAAGCATTCTAAAGGAAAAATACATCATCCAAAACTGTGACCTTGTAAAAATAATTGTAAAGAAGAGCCTGTGAGTCAGATCACTTATACCAAGAATGTTAGTAAACTCAAAAGCCTACACTAATACTGTGCTACATTCGGGTTTCATATTTTCCTATCCTTACTCTAGAGCACTGTGATAATGCACAATGATGGCAGAAGGCAGAAATGATCTGCCTTATTAATTCCCAAAAATTCATTGAAAATACCAAGACAAGTATATTGTATAATTCATTAAAAAACAGAGCAAAAAGACTGAACTTGTCTTTTTCAGGCTACTACCATCAGTATTAATGTCACTCCATATTTCAAAACCACCACCCACTTGTTCATATATAGCATTTAGTAAGAACAGACATGGTACAGATATACTTACATATATAAAAAAATCTCAGAAAAACAGAAATATATGCAGCAGCTACTGGATCTGGAAAAAAGAGTAAAACGGATTTCCTTAACATTTTTTTCTTTTTATTTAACTTATTATTTTTTTTAAAAAAATGCAGAATATTTTTGAAATTCTTTCATAAGCACAATATTCATTCAAAGCTATTCTTGTGTCATCCATTTCCCCTCAGCTTTTGAAATGAAGCTACCTGTAAGTAGCTGACAGATCACTACAGGAGGAAAATCCATTTATGGTGGAATAAGATTCCAGTCTTGTCAATGGAGTTGTTTCTGTTGTGGTTTGGAAGTTCATAAACAGACAAAAATACAAAAAGCCTACTGTCAATAGGCTGAAAGCTGTGTGAGAGAAGCTGAATCTGCACTGGGAAAGAAGTACATGATTAAACTAGTTGTGGTATTTGCAGTCACAAATGTGCATGAATATGATTTTGTGTTTTATTTAAAGTGTATTATTTTGGAGCAGACAAAGCTTTAGCAAGTGCTTACTCCATTTTAGGAAATTGATCTTGTGTTTTTTTTGTCTGATAAATATCTTTTTTAATTACATTGAACATTGGCTGAATTTGCTAATAAACGGAATGAGTTAGGATTAGAAAAATTATAAAGTGGCCTTTATAAATACTCATTAAAATTTCCCCAAGAGATTCCTTATAATTAAGAGTAGAAACCTTTATTTTATTCAGTGAAGTTAAGGGAAATCCCAAGGGAAATCCCAAGACAGCACATTTCTGAATTACAGAGATGGAGGCTATCTGAGCAGACTAAGTCTAGAGTTTATGTTCACGCTGTTCCTTATTCCAAACCAAGGCATTTTCTGGGCAGATACTTTGTAGCACACAGCTGCAAAGAGCTCTACAGCTGCATAGAGGCCTCAGCTCTGGCAGATCTTACATTTGTGAAGACACAAATACATGATATGCAACAGATGTTTGCAATAGAGAAATGACCATCTATTTTGGGCACTGTTTCAGGTCCTGGGTAACTCACGCAAGTATTTACATGCTTAGCCAGGCCATTGAGGATCCAAAAATACCAGATTAACAGCTAAATTCCCTTCCTTATCACTCAGGAAACAAATATGACTAGGAAATTGGAACATGTCTGCAAACATCTACACTCAGGTTTGGATGTGAAAATTCTGACATTTAACTTCTCACCATAAACATGCAATAACTAACAGATGGGCAGGGGGTGGATTGCTTTCTTTACAATTGTAATGATAATTTCTCAGTTTGCTAATGTACAGAGCAAATAATATGCTATACTACCTATAAATCAGAATAATAAATCAGAAGCAATAAACCTAGCTTCACAGATAAATTCCATTTCAGAGGCTGAACAAAAGTGAGTGAACAATGTTCACTTTTCCTGTCTGTTTTTGAGGTGCTGCAATTAACTTTTCTACTTGAAAAGTTCTTTTTTTTCCAAAAAGTTTTTTGCAGTGATTGGGTGATGCCAAATAGAGTTTTGTGGAGTAAAATGAATTTGAAGCAATTGAGAAAAACAGATTGCAAAGTACATTTTTCCACACTCCGAAATCCTAATGATCACAGATTGCTGTCATCATTAGAGATTGAACTCTATTATTTGCCAAAATGATTACATGGATCTGACAAATAAGCTGGAAATATTTCAATGGAAAATATTTGAGGCAGCAATATAGCTCTGAACAAAAATATTTGTATGAATGTTAGTATATGTAAAACATTTCAAGCTGCATAGCCCCATGTACATTTTCATCTCCCAAAGAATCTGTTAAAGCTACTTTCAGCAAGGTCTGCTTTTCCTGCTGCTATCCTTTTTCCCAGGATTTGTGCATCCCAGTCTTGCTCGACATCAGGTCTTCATTTTACATTTTCTCACCACCTACTTTCTTTCTTTGGTTCAAAAGCCTCTCTGCTGACTTTTCCACTGAGTATGTGTGGCTAAATCATATGGAGAAATGAGTTTATTCTAAAATCCCTGTCTATACATATGCACCCTGCTTACTTGTGAATTTCTGGTGGTTTAAAAAAGGCAAATACCCTTAAATATGAAAAAAAGAACACATGTGGCCAACTCTACGTTTATTTTGTTTTTCATCCTTACTTATCTTGCCTTTATTTCATTTCTGGTTTTCTCCTCCCCTCACACCATCTGTTTAAAATTTTTCAGTAATTTTTCATATACTTTATTTAGTTAAGATTTAATTTTATTATGATTTTTACTAAGCATTATTTCTCTCACCTGAGTCATACTAGTTCTGACATGACTGAAACACTTTTCTTATTCTTCATCATAAAGTATGATCAAGGCATGTCAAGGAAAAGAACATGATCAAAAGTAGTCAACATGGATTCACCAAGGGGAAGTCATGCTTGACAAACCTAATACCCTTCTATGATGGGATGACAGGCTGGATGGACTATGGGAACGCCATGGATGTTGTCTACCTTGACTTCAGCAAGGCTTTCGACACAGTCTCCCATAACATCCTAATAGGAAAGCTCCAGAAATGTGGGTTAGATGAGTGTCGAGTAAGAGTGTTGAGAACTGGATGGGGATTGGGCCCCAATGGGATGCATCTTAGAGTGTTGCGGGAACTGGCGGATGTCATAGCCAAGCCGCTTGC
>JAVCKT010034057.1:14958-44201 GCA_032273925.1 Rhynchotus rufescens
CTGGTGCCTGGGGTTATTCCTCCCCAGGTGCAGGACCCTGCACTTGTCCTTGTTGAACCTCATGAGGTTCCTCTCAGTCCAACTCACCAGCCTGTCCAGATCCCTCTGGATGGCAGCACAGCCGTCCGGAGTGTCGGCCACTCCACCCAGCTTGGTGTCGTCCGCAAACAACATATATATATGTATATATAGAAAGCGAGGTTCTTTCTCCAGAGAAGAATTCAGTTTACACAAAAGAGTGAGGAAGATACAGGAGAAATTAAAAAGGCCCTTTGTGAGAACTAGAGAACAAACAAATGCAGAAGAGGATTGTGAATACTTTTAAGTATTCAAGAACAAGTCAAGAGTCTAAACAGATATTTGGATCTGGGTCCTGGAATACTGAAAAAGAAAAAGAAAAAGGAAAAAAAAAGAGTGAGGAAGGAGATATGATTGTAAGTAGGCAGGTTGAATACAGAAGACTTATTTTGATGTAGAATATGCAAGAGCATGTTTGCAGGCAGTGGGACAGGAGCCAGGAGAGATGAAGGTGAAGCAGAGATAATAAGAACAGAAATAAAGGAGTAAAGGGAACTTGAGATAGCAGGAAAAGCTGAAGGGGTTAGAGGCAGATAATAGGAGTCAGACCTCAGAGCTGAAGACAGGCTATGAAAGTGAAGGAGAAATTAGTGGTGGGTAAGAAAAGGATTTGGAGAGGTAGAAAGTTTAGCCTTGCCAGATTATTTTTGTAAGAGCTGACAAAGAAATGTGAGAAGATAGCCATCCAGCCTAGAAACAAAGATGAGAATATTGTTAAGGTAAAAAGATGGAGTGAATCTTGTCATACATTATATCCTCTCTTAATTTATAGTAGGAAAATATGATCTCCATCATCATAAGAAATAACATTGGTGAACAATTCACCTCTGGCTTTCTGACAGTCACATGCAGTCATCAGGAATATGTATCTAAAAACATTTTTCTGCACAGTATATTGAAAAATTTATTTGCCATTTGGTATGAATGAAATTATCTGAAATACAGAAACTACTGATTAGCTTTCAATACTTGCAGCTTTTTTTACAGTACTTTTACATTTCCAAGTACTGTGCACTTTGATACCATTTCAGCTTCATATTTTCATTCCTTGAAGAGACAGGGACAACTACATTCAAAAAAGGAAGTAAACAGTCAGTATAAGTCACTATGGTTGAAGATACTACCGCACTGTGCTAGAAGGTAAAGTAGATGAAAGACTAAGATTTTCTTTCTCAGTAAGTAAACCTATGCTCTAGTTCACTGAAAGTCTATTGAATGAAACTGCTTCTGAAAAGCCTTGCAAAATAGTACATTAAAAGTCTGTCATATCAAAATTCCAAAACCAAACTTCTCAAAATAACTACTGATTTCTTTGGGAAAAGGGTTGATTTTCTCTTGAAGAAAGTGGCAGGATTTCAGGGAGCGTATTGCAAACACCTCTGGGGATGAAAAGAGGAAAAACCAGATGCTTTATCACATCACTTCTCACATCCAAAATCAATGATTCCCATGCAAAACCTTGCCCTATGGTCCCAAGGAAAAACTACAGCCTCAAAGGGGAATGTGCTGTGAAGGATCTCATGGGCTTCACTGAGTCACCATGCGTGAGTTTCCAGGCAGTGCAGTACTCAGGAGCATCCTCAGAAAGCACATTGCAACCAGGATGACAGCGCTGTCCAAGAAAAAACCTTTTCACTCCTCATGGAGCCTGGAGTCCTAGGGTCCCTCCTCCCCACTGCTGGGACTTCTTGCCCATGGAAACAAAAACAGGCAACATCAACATCTTTTTGAAACTACAGTCATCTTCCCAAAGCTCCTGTGTGTATCAGTTTCCTGGACAGGGGGGTCATATTGTCCTTCATCTTATATTATCATACATAAAGCTGCACTGCTTTCTGAGTATTCCTCCTCTGCTTCTAAGCATCTCTAGAGTGCAGGAACTCCTTCAAATATGGTGAAATACCAGTAAGCACTATTGACTTTGGAGTAGATATTCTGCTGGTGGAGATAACAATCATTATATAAATCCCATTCATTCCCCATAACAAGTCCCTGAGGTTCACAGAGTTTTCAGAAATAATCTCACTGCCTGGTGCTGCCTGACACAGAACTGACTGACTTTTCCAAGTCATCATTACAACTCAGTGGGACCCAGGTTCCTAAATCAGGTCCTTCAGAAAAGCTGGGGTCTTCTGCTCTGCCCATCTACATTCATACTGTGTTGCTTGTACCTGCCTTTGAAACATTCATACTTCCTTTCATCTTATGTGACACCTTTAAGTACAGCAATTCTTCCCCTGCTTTAAGGTGCAAACTTCACTTCCTTTAAACATTTAAAATTTCACCAGTACATAAAATAAAGGTTTTTTGGATCTTTTTTTTTTTTTTTTTTTTTTTTTTTTCACTCCCCAAGGAATTTTCTTCTCCTTGGCATGGAGGCATTTAAGCCTCTCAGTTAAATGGATGGAAAGTTTTTCTTCTTAATGTAAGCAAAACAAACATTTTTCATTTCTTTCTGCATCAAATATTAATGCTGCTTCTCTGGCCTTTTTCCAAAAAGAATAAATAATATGAAAAACCTGCAGACACATTACATGGAAGATTTGAACACAAATGGCTAGAGCCTTGTGAAATTATAAACCATGAACAGGAACATTAAGTAATGAATACGTTCCACAACTTAAAATATAAATTAGATTTTCCCAGACCCAGAGTCATGGCCCCCGAATGAGACCATGACAGTTAAATAAGCTTTCAGAAGCTAAAGAGAAATATAACTCTTGGAGGTCACAATCCTGACAAAGACATGGCAGAGGATGCATTTTACTCTCTGGAAAGACTAGGATAGGTGATAAAAAGCAGAGAGAGCTTCATTGCCTCTAAAAATAATATGAAATGAGAGTAAAAAAAAAAAAAGTGTCAGAAACTTTGCAATTGCAATACAGCCAGGGAGGAAAACACTGGAGGTGAAATTCTGGCGCCTGTCACTTTGGATATTGACTTCAGTGACTTGCGGTTTCACTCTACATCTGTAACGCAAGGTAGGGGGAAAAAAAAGCAGCTGCTTGATTCCTTGAACTGTTCTCTTTCAAGTCCTATTTTGTTATATTCCACTTTGATCTTTGCATCAATTTCATGTTTCATGGAAGCTGTTTCTCTTTTATTTCATAATCAGTGGTACCCAGTCACTGCAGGGTAAAGAGAGGAAAGGAGAGGAGAAGCAACTTGGTTCTTACTCATTCTGAGTCTGCCAAAAGCCCAGAAAAAGATTTTGAGGCATTTCTTAGTTCTGTGGAATAACCACAAGGCAACTCTTACCACAGTGAAAGAAGCTTGAGGCGAACATGGAGAGCAAACAACATAGCACATTACTACTTCAAAAATTACAAGCAGAAAATGCAGTTTTGCATGCAGTACCCATACAGGAAAGCTTGCTTTGTTTTAGGGTACTCAGCCAGTGCAGGAGCTGTATCACTTAGAAACACCTTACATGGAAGAAATGAGTGGATGGGAGTCACAGTTACACTAACCGACAGCTGCAGAGTATCTGAGGGCTGCTTTGAAAGGGTGGTATACCCAAAAGGTGCCAAATCACAGAATCACAGAATCACAGAATCACAGAATCACAGAATGGTTGAGGTTGGAAGGGACCTCTAGAGATAATCCAGTCCATCTTCCCTGCTTAAGCAGGGACACCTAGAGCATGTGGCACAGAAAGATGGCTCAGATCCTTCCATGGCCTTAATGTGTGCACATACGTGAGCAGCAGACATGGATAGGGAGGACTGCACTCTCTCTGCACCTGCTTTGCCTTCAGGAGCTTGAATTGAGATTTAGTTGCACACTTGTAGGTGGCTGATGCCACCTGAGATGCCCTCAGGCCTCAGACCATCTGCCTCTCCAGAAAGACATGAGTCCACACATGGTCCCTTTCTGTGTTCTTGGCCAGTCCCACAGAGCAGATCTTGGGGCACCTAAAAACAGCACTGAAAGCCCACAGGTCATGTCCCACCCTTCCATGTCCCACCCTAGATGTTTCTGCTTATGCTGGGGGCAAATGGGTGAATATACTTTTTTTTTTCTACTCTGTCTTCACTCAGAGTTTAAGAGCAAGTGTGTTCAGAAATAGATTTGGATGTTATTCTCATGAGAGTTCATAATTTAAAACCACAGCATAAAAACCAGCAGGGCTTAACAACTACCCACGTCACAAGGTGGAGCTTCCAAGGAGAAAACGGAGAGTGTTGTCTCATTCTAGGAAAAGCTGGCATATGATTGAGGATACTGCATAGAGCAGCATGGGAGGCACCAGGTGTGGGACAAGAAATAAAATGTTCAGCTAATATTTGAAAGAGCAACAATGAGCAGAAGCTGAGAAGGGCTAAATTAAGTCTATTATAAATTAGGAAAAGCTTTCAGACATTAATGATAGTTGGCGTAATGGTTCTTCTAGGAAAGCAATTATGGATCGATTGCTAAATATCATTAAAAAGTGACATTGGGCCATTTTTGTGAGATTTTAGTTAATGTGCAAGATAACTTAGGAAGTAATAGCAGGAATCTAGGTGAATTCGAACTCCAAAAAAGTTGATGGGAGTTTGTTGTATACTTCTATGGATCCCAGTTCTATCACAATAGCCCTTATTAATAATATTGGCTGAAATGTTCTAATCTCTGTTTAGTCTTTACATGATAATGAGCCTAAATACAATCTGTTATTTATCCAAAGCTCCTACTGATTTCAGTGGCAGCTGGGATTGCTCAGCAGCTCTGAAAATCAGGCTACTTATATTTAGATACGTAAATATGAAGTCAGGAGCCTAATTTTAGACACAGATTTAAATTTTTTTGGCTTAAATATTCTGTATAATTTCTTTTTCCACTACTTTCATGTAGATTTGGGGGGAAATCATTATAAATCTTCATATCCATATAAAAGAGTCATGAATAAATGGTGAGATTCTATTTTCATTCTCAATATTTTTTTTCAAATAGATCTTTAAAAGAGTTTATAAAATAGACATAACATTCAAACCAGCACATTGGAATTCACTTTTAACCATGTACAACCAATTATATTTTTAAAAACACTATGCAAAAGTTTTATTTCACAGGGTTTATTTTTTTTTTAAATGAAAAGAAAAAGCTTAATGAGGGCTCAGTGATAGAGAAACAATCCTTTAGATTTAAGAAAGAAAATATGAGACTATGACTTTTTCCCAAAAGATACAATACCAATCATATCATGATGCATGTGCTTTGTCTACTTCTCCTTTTATTTCTGAAAACTTCTATTCATTATGTTTTGGTGAATATTTAAAAAAAAAAAAAAACAGCCCAGTTGAAATACTGAAGGCCACATTACTTCATCCCTGAAGTTTCAGAGGGATTTGACACAAAAACAGAAGACATGAAACAGAAATGCTGTTCATTAAGTGAGTTCTGCTGCAGTATGATTCTCACTTGGTTCTCCTGTGCTTTGCAATCAGAAGTTAAAAGTTTATGTATTTTCTTGAGTTTTTTTCTTAAATAATTAATACTAAGTATATCAGCTTCCCAAAACTTAATCCCAGTGGTAAAAAGCCTTATCTATTCAACTGGCCACCTCACCTGGCCAAGCAGACATGTGAGTCTCTCAGAAACCACTGACTCTCAGTGGCTTTTTTGCCTCCTGAAGTTGCTGGTTCTTTTTCTTTTGTCCCCTTTTTTCCCACAGTCTCTGATCAAATGTCAACTATTTCTTTCTAATAACCTCCTCTCTCCTCTCTCTGAAGATCTCCTTTCCTTCTGTTACAATTGATCCCGATCTCACCACCTCTTACTCATCTAGTCTAGGAATATGGTGGGGCTCCCTTGGACTAGCACAAGAGCTGCCCTCCCTGCCTCACTCTGTCCACAATCCATGAATTTGCAGGCACGGACTACACAGGCTGTAAACTCCTGGGCATCCTGATCATCTGAGGGATGCCCTAGTCTCTCACTGCCCAGGGAATATGCTCAGCCTCACAGCACCAGAGTGCACGGATTCAGGAGAGAGGCACCTCTGTCTGGGAATTTATTTTGAGAGGGAGGCAGTCCGCAAGTTTCTTGGTTGTCTGTTGGAAGAAGGCCCAACAAGTTTCTTGCTAGCTGGAAGGGAAACAAGGCATAGATGGCATGAACGAGGTAAAGAAACATTCAGCTATATATTCAGATACATGTGGATCCTTGCCTAAAATATAGGAGGCCCAGGATCTTTTGCAGCAATCTCATCATTCCAATTACCAGGTTCACTTTTCCCAGGTCATATTTTGAATAAAAAGCTAGCATATGTTCTGGATGGGGGCATATTTTAAATTAAAATCAAGGTGATTTTTCTGCATGAAAAGTTTGGAGGAGACTTTAATGTTTTTGCCATACAGAATACATTTTGGGGGGATTTTCTAGTTGCTTCTCTCCCTCACTTCTCTCCTTCACTAACTTTCTTGAGCTTTCTACCTCAGACTTCCTCAGATCTCTGACATTAATTTGTCTAACAAATATGGAAAGCTTTGACCTCTCCGCTTAGCATATTTAAGAGGTAATCTGCATAGAAATGTGGCACAGGAAGTAAAGTTCAGCAAAATCTATTTAAGCAAAAATTAAACTGGCAGAAATGTAGACTAACATGATAGATCATGCAGATGTACTTCACTGGAATCTGCAAACTGTTAGGAAGGGGCACATGTCTTTATTTCTTTTATTTCCTTTTTTGTGTAAAGAAATTTATGATTCTGGAAGATGGTTTTGTTTTGAATATGCATATATTGGATGCTTATGCTCATGTGTTTTTCGAAGAAGAAACCAAGTTGTTCTACTTAGATCTGTGTAAATGTTTTTAGATGTGGGACCTGAGCTTCTGCAGTATGAGGAGGGCTATACTGTAGGTCCATATGATCACAGTAGTGTTGAAAAGGTAATGCAAAGGGACAAAACTTCAGGATGCCTTCAAGGATGAAAATGAGAGCAGACCTGCAGATTCCTCGTACTGGAGCCTCATTCAAAAACCTTGAATCTTCATTTTCTATTTGCAGAGAGTCAAAATTCACCCACTTAGCTGCTTCCCTCAGTATTTTCTGCCTTCCCCAAGGCTCCAAGCAGCAGTAAGCTGCGGGCAGGGTAAGTGACAAAAGGTGAGATTGCCAGCCCAGAGTACGAGTCCCTTGGACACACTAATTAGAGTCATTAAGCCTGAGTTGCTGCCTACTCACTCACACAGCTGTGAGAATATCTTAGGCCTGCGTTGCCTGTAGCACAGTTCTGGCTGCATTTGCACCAGATGTGGAAGTGTAACTGTGTGCAGCACCTGCTGGTAGATAGGTGAACATTTTATTCATACCCATCACCCACACTTAGCTGAATGCAGGTGAGACAACCAAACAATAGCATGTTGTGCTGTTGCACCAGGAATGGGTATGACTGTAGCCCCATTCCTCAGCACCAGCCTGGAGAGGAGGGGAATAGCCCAGGCACAGCCTCTAGGCTCTCCAGACTCAAGTCTGATTAGATGCTAAAAAGCAAACCAATGCAAGGGAAAGAATGACCCAGTGTGGAACCTGAAAGCACAGAAGCAATCTCATAATAAAAAATAGCCCTGCACAATGGTGGGTTTAACAAGGTTCTTTCTGTCTTGCTAGCAAAAGAAAAAAAAAATACTAGGTATTTAGAGATATATATGATTCTATGCAGAGAGAGGTCCAACATTCAGTCAGTTTGATATAGGACGACCAGAAAAGTTTAGGATAAGCTTTACTTCATAAACAACCCGTAAGGCTTTTTGCAGGGAAGGCTCTGAAAGCAAGAGGGAGTGGGAATGCTAACTGCAATCACAAGACCTCTGAAAATTGGTTTATTTTTTTTTTCAGTGACAAAGCACTTTAGGTCATTGCTCATCGACCAATCGTGAGATCATTTAAATCATTGATCATTTTTATCACCCAGACAGCAATACTGCTGGTAAAGACAAAGCGACTCAAATCTTACACCTTGGCAGCAGAGCAGCAGAAGGGCAGGGTGCACGTCTTGCCTTCCTTTGCTGTGGATGCAGCTGAGCTTGTCACAACTGCCTCAAAACCTTACAGAGACTTTTTTTCTTTTTGGCACAGGCAGTGTTTTTGTGGGAGAGGATGAAAGCAGAGGTGGGGCAGCGTGCTCATTTCAAAGATTCCCAGTCAGCCGCAAAGTTTCATCCCATCAGCTGTTCCTCTTTGGAAAGAAAAGGGGTTGGTTTGCTGACAAGCCAAATCATGGCTGCAGTGGCTGCTGCCTGAAGGGCTTACAATGGGGCTGATTGTGTGCGCTGAAAAGGATGTGAATGCAAGCAGATAGGAGCATAGATACATAAAGATGCTGGTGTTAGGCTTTCTGCTTTTGGAACAGCAGCTAGTGAGGAGCAGCTGTGGTTATCTAAAAACACACGTGCATGGAAGAACAATTTTTCTTCCAAAAATCTGAAAGAAACTCTAATGATGAATCATAAGCTGGGCTATAAATAAAACATGACTATGGATTTGCCGGCACAGAAACATTCTCATTAGAGACATTTTTAGGGCCAAATTGACTCTTTTTTTTTTTTTCTTTAATCTATCAGAATTATTTGAAATAATTGCTTCCATGATGTCATACGCACTGTAATGCACTTTGGAGTTTGCTGCATGACGTCTGACAAGCATTAATGTTAAGCAAATGAGCCTGGGTAAATAACTGCTACTGTATATGACTCACCACCATGACATACATTCACAGGTCTATATCCTCTTTCTATAAGTGTTATATGAGGTGAGGAGGGAGCCACCAGCCCTCAGTCTCCCTTGCACTGAAAAACTGAATGATTGCTTTGAGCTTCATCTCCACCTGGAAGGATCACAGGCGCTTTTCGTATTTGGGGAACTTGTATTAGCAATAGTACAGATATTACAGCCAGTAATAGTAATAGTTATTGGTAGTTATAGTTTCCAGTGGCACCCATACATGTTACAGGACACAAAATTATCCCAAAACAGAACTGATGTATATTGTGAATGATTATAAAGATTGGGAGGGATGGAGATGGAAAGTCATCAGGCTTTGTGGAACGATAGCCATGTTGTAAACCACTGAAATCTCATTCACTGCACATGTGCTAGTTTATATCAGACTCAGAAATAATACAGTAATCTTTGGAAAACAGGTTTTCATTATTTTGCCGCCCTACAGTCTGTGTGGATACATCTCCTTCCACTGAAAGCCCCGACAAACTCTTAAAAAAACCCAGCACATAGTAAAGACAATCTGTGTACTCAGGTCTTGTTCCAGGACAGAATAATTTGAAGTCATGAGAAATGTGTTCAGGCATCACCTTCCATTTGAAAGTACAATTTATGCCTGAAAATAAATTCTGGTTGGTTATCAATTTATTTCAGATACCATTATCATTCTAATTGGTTCAACTGGTAATGTTATATAGCAGCAGAAGTGCACTGGTTTATCAAAATTATCAGATTTTTCTGTGTTTTTTAGGTTAGCACTAATTCTTATTTTCCCAAGAAGTTCTTTAAACGTGCTCAAACTCTGTTCTTACACTGCTTCAAAAGACATCACAGTCTGCATGAGAGGAGTCAAGAATTGTCAAACTGAATCGAAAATGTGAATATTCACAGAAATATTAATATAAAACTATTTATATTTAGTTGGGCATTCCACTAAATGTATAGATATATGTATTTACTTTGTTAAGAGACATTCTAATTTCTTACTGTTTTTAGATTTTTCTTTGTTTTTCTTCTAATTTTCTTTTATTTTAGTTTAAAAGTTTGCTTTTAATTTAAAAATATAAAATATTTTTTAACGCTTGGCATACCAACAAGTAAAAAGAGTTGATGGAAACTAGTCAGCAGTCTCCTACAATTAAATCTTCATTAAAAAGCAAACATTTCATACTTATATGTTGGATTTTTTGGTTTTCAAAGGACAAAGTATCCTTGCCTTTTACTTGAAAGGGTATGGAGATGTCTGAGTTTGAAATGGATGGTCCAAATATCTTCTGCGTTTTATTCATACATAAAACTGGCTTCTTTCCTGTTCTACAGCGCTGTAAAGCTGCAAGGCAGACAGGCTTGCTCCCGCTCAAGGAGCACAATCCCGGTGCCATTACAGATAATACTGTCTCAACTACAGGGTTTCTTTTATGCCTGGAATATCTTGCTTTAGAGGTTCAGGAACAATATCCCAAGCATGCGCCAAATGCTCTAACTCCTCGGAGGAAGGAGCAGACAAGGGATGTGCTTATTCTGATTTACAAATCTTCTGTGCCTGGACAGTCTTCACAGGAACTGAGTGTCCTTAGAAGCCTTCCCAGAGCAGCATGTGCTTTTTGGTAAAGCAGGAGTCTGATGGTTGTCAGTGCTAAAAGAGAGCGGCAGTGGAGAGAAACTCGCACATTTTGTTAATGAGTTGTTATTAAGTGGCTGGTGAGGAGCTGACAGTCACTTCAGGGAGGGAAACCACCATTAGCTTTTGTCTCAGTGACTACAATCTATTTTGTCATTTGTAAAAGCTGCTTATCTAACAATTAAGTTTTTTTTTTTTTTCTCCTATTGCTCATTTCTATTTATTCAAATCCCTGCTTGGAGAGTTTCCTACTTCCCTGATAAATTCATGTTTCTTCATTTTTCTCCCTCTCTATCTCTCTTTATTTGTACCTACCACCAGAAGCTGATAGCAGGAAGTTGCTTGCATTGTCATCTAAGGCGAAAGAAGATATATAGCATACACTCTCAGAATCTAAAAATCCAGGTTTTGTTCTACTGGGATCTTATACAGCATTCAGATTCAATACACTAGTTTGCCATATGGATTAGCCCTGCTTAAAGGGATGCCATCTGTCCAGCTATTTCCAGACATGTGCTAATACTTCCTATTTTCAGCTTTTTTAATTCTTCTTAATTTTTAATTTTGTTTTATGTTTAAGCATCTGATTGGTCACCTGATCAGTTATAGTAGGTTTGTGAATCAGTCGCCCTTCGTATGCACATCTTGCCAGCAGATGCATATCTTGCTCTGGCTGCAGATCCTTCTCCGGAGCCATGATCAGCTGCACGTCCTCTGGCTCCTATCAGCCCCACGGTGGCCACCAGCCCTGGGGTGCCAGCCCAGAGGTGCCAGAAGAAAGCAGGGCAAGAAAGTCCCGCAGAGGCAGAGATAAACCCTCCACTTGTAATTCAGTTTCTGTTACCATTCATACACATCAGACATCTAGTCTTTGCGTGGCCAAAAGTGCCACCAAAGTCTCCCGGCCTAGACATCTGAAAAGACTCGATTAGCACAGGATTCAGAATTCATGCTACATGAGTCAAAATTAGTATCCTCGAGGTAGATAGGAAGCGTCATCTTCTCTCATAATTGTGAGAAGGAACTGGCCCATTAGTTTAAGGAATTTATGAGATTTTTTTTTTTTAAGTAGTAAATTATTTTAAATCACACCTTTTAAATCCATGGAATGGATCACTTGACAGTGCTGAAGACTGAAGGCATATCTCCCCCTGCTAAATCTGTCCATGAATGAAATCTGGGCTTACTGGCATTTGTTGAGCAACTCCCAAGGATTTCAGAGAGAAGCAGCCTTTTGACTACTATTTCCTCAAAACTTTCCACATAAAACAGGGCTTTTTACTGTTATGAAAGAATCATTTAACTCAGTTTTCCAGATGTCTCCTTTATAAAACCTCTATTGAAGTGCAGAAGGAACAGGACTGCTTAACAGGCTTTCGGACAAGTCTGTCTTATTTTTCATGCTATTATTTTTAGAGAATAGAGTGTGAACCAGGGCATTTCATTTTCTCAGTGAATCTTGCAGCAGAGAGTCAGGGAAAGAACTGATGTTTAAGACATAAACTCAAAGATAATTAAATGGAAAAGGAAAGCACTTTGCTGGATAGGCGTGTTTTGCTGTCATCAGCAGAAAAAGTAAAGAAAGGATATCTTCTGTAAATATCAAAAGCTAGGTCAAAGGGACACTGACATCTGTGTACAAAGATTTATTTGAACTAACACATACAGTGGGTCAAAAGAGCAACTCATTCAAAAAATACCAGACAGATCTCTCTAGCGAGGAAAAAGAAAAGATAAAAAAAAAAAATTTAAAAAGCATATATTTGTCTCTGAATAGATGTGTAGCCAAATCTCAAAATTTGGAAATTGTCTGAAAATATCCAGATTGCACAGAATTCTGAATTTTAAGCCCCTGAGTTTTGAGTACTTCACAAGACAGAAACTCTGGAGAACAGCAGTGCAGGTAGAACAGCAATATGACCGTCCTTTTAGGATGAATATAGGTTTGGTAATGAAGTAGCAAAAAATTTATAGGAATGTACATGTAATGGAAAGAAAACACTCCATAAAAGCTTAAATTTCAAAAGGCATCTTGGCTCTTTTGAGTAAAAGAGATGATACTGACTCTGCTATATGGAGTGAAGTCTTCACATCATCTATTAGCTTGAATATTAGTATAAAAAGAAAGCTAGAAAAGTTATTTATTTCACATTTCAACTGTATTACTGCCTAGATTTTTTTCACCAAAAACAAATGCAAAATGTTTGGATTTTTCAGTTGCCTAGTATTTTAAAATATTTTAAGGAATTAAACTTCTTTCACATGTGCCTGAATTAGTGGGATTTTTTTAAAACTCAGTTCCAGGGCAATTGCAGTCATTGGTTTAGTTTCACTCTGTTTTTGAACTATTGCATTTGCACTGTTGTTTTAATTCTTTCAAAAGCAGATATTTCACCTTGATCAGATGTTTGGAAAAGCATCTGTCATTGTCTCTGTGCAAAAAATTCTGAGTGCTTTGGTGTGCAAAAAAGCTTAGGGATCCTGTGACTAAATCTCATGTGCAATACAAGATCAAATTATTGCTACCAAGCACCACAGGTACTGCTGAGAGTACAAAGTAGCAAGACTTCAAAAAATGTCATGCACAGCTCCATAAATTAAAATATGATAATTTTGCCTCACTATAATAATGATAATGATCAGTGGAACAGGATCCAACAGGATCCATCTCACTCCAAGGGTCAGCCTCCTCACCTGCCTGGAGACAGCATCCCTGAGCATCTTCCTCCTGCAGTCAGGCAAGGATTAAATGAACAATTCTGGCAGGTCAAGCCTTCAATGAAAGAGTAATACTTTTAATAGCCCCAAACTGTTCTTTATAAAACAAGAGGCAACTTAGGCAAATGTATCTGAGGGAAACTATGATTCACTGAACCTTTGAGGATTTTTCTGCACAGTGTAATGCACTGAGTCCATCCCCTCCTCCCCAAGTTATTTTCCTAACATATTCTCTAGTTTTAGCAGGTCCCTCTTGTTCAGCCTTGTCATCACAACACTGCCATTTGCTCACATCTTCCTTAAATTCTTACTTCAGGGACAGATCTAGCATTCTTATGATTTACTATGCGTGAGGTTTGTACAATACATTTGGGGCACAGCAGTCCTGTCTGCGCATCTTCACCCCAAGGCGGTTATTCCACATAAATACTCAGCTCATAATTATGTGCCTAAAATATTTCAAAGAAATGAACATGTTCTTAAAATATTACTCAGCGTGAAATCTTGCAAGCTGCAAAAAGACAATTCCCCAGAACACAGGGGGTTCATAAAGAAGAGATTGATATATTTCAGTCTTAACCCCTGATCCTGGATTTTCTGCTCTCTTGATATGCACTCACCTGTTGCCATGGTTTCCAGTGCCAGTTGTATCTTTGTCTTGCATTTGTCTTTTTCAGATATATCCTTTATGCACCAGGGTTTCTGTTTCTTGTCTTGGGCAAAATGATGTGATTGAAAAACTCTGCTGGTGTCCACCTCAACCACATGGATCTGCCTTGACTAACTAAATTTGGTCCTAGCAAATCTTCTGCACATAACTGGCAATATTTTTAGCACTGGTTTCAACACTGAAATTCATTGCTGATAAGGAAAATTTTGTACTAGGACAGCTCTATCAGAAGGAGAATTTAAAATGCATAGGCACTTGCCACGGAGACACCTTTCCCAGGTCCACATGATTTCTTCTTTCATCACAGAATTCATGAAAAAAAAAAAGAAAAGAAAAAGACTTAAGCGGTATAGTTTCTTCTGAATTGCTTTAAAAATTACATTTTTTTCTTTAAGAATTCCATGCATTCATTTCACAGAGCATTAGGTAAGCTGAATATCCGCATTTAGTGGCAGAGAGATCTCAGGCTATGAAATCTCACTGAAGATATAACAAATAACCAAAAAGCTCTCAAATTCCCTATAGTTTCAAATACTCATTATAAGCAAGATCAAAACTTAGCTGACTGCATACATGCCTTTTCCTTTAGAAACATCATTTTAAACTAGAAATGAGATTATAAGTCTTTTATAATTCTATAGTTATTTTCGTGCTGACATGTAGTCCACTAAGGGTTTGCTATCTTGCATTAGGATCTTGCTAGTTCAGAAATTAGTGCTGAAGACATCTCATAGATTAGAAAGACTCTGGTAGTCTCCAGAATGAATTTATCTCTTTTTAAAAAAAAAAAAAAGTGATGGAAAAGTTAAAAATGAAATGTATGCTAGGGAAAAAAATGTAAAAAACGAAACCGCTAAACTAAGCTGCTATTGCTTCTGGTAATGTTCATATTTACATACTAGTTTCCTGTTCAAGATATAGAAGTCTAATGTTCATCCTGAGACAGACTCATTCAGAGTTTTGGATGGGCAGCTTTACAAAGTGTAGAAGTGAAATAACTACAGACAGACCAGAACAGTTAAAAAGAAAGAAGAAGGGAAGTAGTAAAAAAGGTTACCAAGAAGTCAGAATTGTCATGAAGAAAACATCTTGTCATGATTCATGAAAAAAAAAAAAATGGTTTAATCAAACAAGAGTTTGATATCAAACTTTCAGAAATGTCAATGCCAAGAAAACTAAGTAGGTCATTGCAATATGCAAGTGATGACAAAGCTGAGAAGTAGCTACAGGTAATTATCCAAGAAGCATCAGTGATCTCATCTTCAAAGAAATCTCATTTATAAAGGAAGAGATAAATGTATAAAAACAAGGCAACAGTTGTACCTGTCCCATACATTTGCACTCAGAAACAAAATGTATTGCATATATACATTTCAATCTGTTATACAAACAAAATTACTTATTTACTCATTGCTTATTTACAATGCAGAAATTGCAAAGTTATAATGATGCACTCACAGCTTTCTCTGAATTCTCCATGGGAGTCAACAAGGAGAGCTATAGTCATCCAAACAAATAGATGTGCAAACAGGCTAAATGAAAAAAAGAATAAAACAGAAAAAAAATGTCACACCATGTTCTGAAAGCCTGTCAAAACCAAGCATTCTTCCAGGGCATGTTAACTTATTTGGTAGAGTGGATATTTTTGATTGACAGGGCTGAAATAAAAAGGCTGATGTGTTGTTGATACTTTTTGCAGTAAAACAGCTGTATTTAAATTACGTGTTTCACTCTTTTTGTCAACAAGTTGGCAGGGTGTATGCAATGTGTCAGCTCCATAATGACAGGCACCACTTTAAGCTGAAGTTGGAAGAGCCTTGTACGGATGCCTGTTTTTGTGAATAGTTATCTCTAACAAGAGAAAATATAATTATCTGTGAAAAGGCTCATTGGGTAATATGTGTCAAAATTTTATTAACGCCTTGTAATATTGAATTTCTGGCTCTGTCCAGATATTAACTGGCAGGGAGGCATACCCCAGCCTGACTCACAAACTCCTGCACTTCAAGTAGCAGCAATCCTCCTCCTGCAGTGATCTCAGCCGGGCGCTCTGCTCCCTGCCTCCTGGGTGGCTAATGATGGAAATAGCAGAAGCACCATATGCTCGCTGAGGCACTTCACCGCAGCTCTCCTGGTCCTAGCCCAAAACAAGAAATGAAATGTCAGAAGAAAAATATGACAGATACACAAAAAAACATGTTTGGAAGAAGTTTGGCTTTGGTTTGATATGCCTTTCAAGCACATTATCCAGTTGTTTCTCATATATTATTGTTGTGTATTCTGTTCTGACTGGTTTGTCCATTTTTTTGCTCCTTAATGCCCACAGAACCACTTTTCTTGCCTGAGTACACAGATAACTTAAAAAAAAAAAAAGGTTCTAAAAACTGTGATCTTATTTTTGCAAGACTGCAATCCTACAATGGGATCTCACACACCATGTACATCCTTTGCATATGCCTGCCCTCAGCCAGGTCTCTTTGGAGACCCTTGTACAGAGCTCAGGGAATCCACACCAAGAGAGGAAGGTAGGGAGATTTCCTTTCACACCCAAGGAGAAGCTCACAAGTGACGCAGCCCTGCTGGTATGGGATGGTCCTGGTGGAGAGTGGGAGAAGGACAACTGCGTAACAAGAGCAAGAAGGATGAGCTCCAGTTTTGTCATGTAACCATACTGACTATAGAGGTGACGGCCGTGACACCAACCCAACAGGTTAGTGCATCTGTCTCTGAGCAGATAACAGGCTCTCCTACCAGAGGCAAGGAGTTAGAGAAAAGGATGGACTGAGGTAATAGATGAGCTAGTCAGAATGTTTTAGTCAGATTTTTTTTTCTCTAGGTAAATAGTATTTACATCCACAATGAACTGGCTTTCTGTCTGTCAGTACTGACAGCCCTTCATTTGGGAAGAAAAAACCATTATAGATAAAAGGCTGGTTTTACCTTTTGGAAAAGCAATGCTGAGAATCTGCTTTAAAATAAAAATTAGCATGATCATAGCTTCATAAAAATATGACATTTAAGATGAATTGTTTTGTCTCTCCAAAGCAAAACCAGGCAATGCAGCTATCTAATCTAACATCATTTTTGGAAGAGTTGTTGTTATTCTCCTATTTCAGACCAAGTGAAACATTCAGGAAACTAGAATCATGAATAGAAAATGCATTCCTAATTCAATTATTTAGCTTACAGGTTCTATGCATATCTGACAGCCACTTGGTTTGGTGCATACATTAGCATTAAGTTTTCACATATTCCCCACATATATCTAGAAATATTTTGCTATTGTAAATGACATTTCACTTTCTGATAGACTATCTGTCCTATATTCTTCCCTCCTGAATTATCTGGAAAGGTTCTCAAAAGAAAAGAAGAGAAATACTAAGTCATTATCTGAAACTTCTCACTCACTCTACCACCCATGCTTTAGATACTACAGTGGAATTATGCTGTAATTTGTTAAGAAAATATGTGCACCATGGTTCTCGATTTTCCTAGAAAAGAAATACAAAGTGGATATTTTATAGCAATAAAGGGTAAATGTGCCTCATTTCAACAAATGAATAATCTGAGTTATCACATCAGTGAGATTCAGATAACTTAAATTTAATCATGTAGAAGTTTCCCTGGAGAAGGTGTTTTTCTCTATGATCAGGATAACATCTCCAGAAGGCAATCTGCCCCATTTATCTGGAGAGTTTTAGGATGATACAGCTCATCTTCTAGAACTTCATCTTTCTTGACATGAGAAAAAGACATAGTTCACACTTCTCTCCAATACTGAGTGTGAAGAGGCTCCTTCCCCATCACTGAGGCTGTCCAGCTCTTTTCTTTCTCGTTCTCCTTGCCAGCACAGAACACATAAAGAGGAGTTCTGGCCTCCAAATGTAGGAATTATCTCATTTCAGATGGGCAATTATCTTATATTCAGCTATCTAAAACTCAGACATGCAATGGAAGGGAGCTTTCTGATTTCCTCTACAATCAACAGAGGAGAACCAGACACCTGAGAGCCAAATCCAAATTTAGACCCTCATCTTCAGTGGAAAGGAATCACACTCCAGAAATGTTATTTCCTTAGAGCTATAAATGGAACATAGGTGATTAATGTGACCAAATACCTCTTCTTTAGGCAGCTCCTCAGAGCAGCTTTTGAGACTACATGTTGAAATAAATATACAGCTTTCCTTGTAAACCATTCTATGTTTTTTTATGGTATTTAAAAAATGCTAGTATTTTATACCAAAAAGCTGAACAGGCTGAACTTATATGCATATTCTACTGTCATATGTAATAACCCAGAACTTTGATGAGGAAGGACATTAAATACTCCAAAGCTTTCTTGTCAATGAGCATTAAGGGTCTCTGTTTTGTTAGCCCAATACCTGATGACACAACTTTCACGATTTCAGAGCAAAGTGTTGAGCTGCCCCAATTTCAGTTACAGCTGATAATGATAAATGGTAACATACTTCTTTCCAAGTGCTCCATTCTTTCTGAAGAGAAAAATTCACACAGCCTGTCACTCATAAATGCTGCTTAGTTAACTTTCAATCTTTTCTGTATTTTAAGGCAAGTTCACATGAACTGACTTTCAAATTATTTGAAATGTATCTTGATAGCTTTTTTTCAATAAAAGGACTCTCGTTAAGATTAATTTATTTAACTTCTATCTCTTTAATTTACTAGAGTTATAACTTTAAGTCTTACTGTATTGAGTTTCTATGTGCCTAAATATCCTTCTAGCCATAAGATACCATCAGTATTTTCT
This sequence comes from Rhynchotus rufescens, assembly GCA_032273925.1. Taxonomy (NCBI): domain Eukaryota; kingdom Metazoa; phylum Chordata; class Aves; order Tinamiformes; family Tinamidae; genus Rhynchotus; species Rhynchotus rufescens. Next base: position 33,519 of record JAVCKT010034057.1, read on the forward strand.
CTGCCGTACTATAAATAGGTCTCCCACTATACATCTGAGGTAATCCAACACATATAAGCTATAATAAGATTTCACCACCTACTGGCCCCAAACTAATGAAGTTTTGATGTTCCTCCTGTGCAGTTTTGCAAATCAAGTCCAAACAAGTATATTGATCAGTCTATTTAAAAAAAAAAAAAAAAAGAAAAAGAAAGAAAAACAGTTTAGCAGTTGTATTAGGTCTAAATGGTCTGTGCGATTTCTCTTCTATAATTTATTTTCTGCACTCTTTTGATTGTCACAGCTGCCCAGGCTGGTGAATTTAATGTTCCATCATAAACACATTTGAAGAAAAACACAGCTCTTACCCTGTTTAAAAATATCTTATATTTAGCAGCCAAAGGATTTATCACTCCCGAAAATCTTGGCCAATGCATTTGTTTTTTCAGGTTATGCAATAAATTTTCCCTTACAGATTGCCCAGCATGGTCTCTAAGTGTTATTGTTCTGTGCCTACTGGTCACCAGTAGGATGGCACAAATCAGGGGTGAAAATTTAGTGACTATATTTTATTTTGTTCTCTTTTGTTGTTTTTGGTTATTTTTTTTTCTTAATTTATTTTCCCAATAGTGTCCCTACCTAATTCATTACATAGTTTCAGTGAGATGCATATTCTCGTTTTATTTCTTATTACACAGCATTTCTGTAGGCTGATAAACAGCTGCTGGATATTTTCTATGCCAAAGAAGATCTTAGCAGTGGCGAGGAAAGTGTAATTCTTACAAAAAAAAAAAAGGAGACATTATGTAAATAAATCACTTTTAAAGCCTTCAGGCTGCAAGGTGCTATCCAGATAAGACAGTGTCGCCTACAGTCGCATGTGCGGCTTAAAAAAGACCAGGGTTAAATGTCAGTTTAGATGTGCATTTCAATTAGGGTTAATAGTTCCATACTTTATGACTCATGCAAAAACATTTGTTTGGGGGCGAGGCAAGACGTGCATGAGTTTTGCCTCTGAGAGAGGTGTTTGGGGGGAACATTTTCACATGAGCCTGCTGTTTGAACAGTTTCTGTGTATGTTGGCATAACTCATCCAAGCAACCAAAAGCTAATGTTCAAAGAGTTCTTCAAAAACACAGTTAAAATAATCTGGTACAAACTATAGCTCATCCTCCATAAAATGAGACATAGCATCCAATATTTTTCCTTTGGAATTGCGTGCCTTTTTGTGTCCTTCTCCTTATATTTTTCAGGATTCCTTGGTTTTCTTCTCACTGTACTTTTTTTCATTTTCATGGAAGAATCTTGCTTTGATGTGTGTAGACCCTCTCATAATTAAAGTTTAATACTAACTGATCATGTAAACAGAACTGGCCCCCTAAAATCGGATGCCAGAGTGGGTAACAGTGCCTGCCTGACTGCCTGCCTGTGATAAGAGTTTTGTACTACAGGGATTAAAGGTGCTGTATGAGGATCTAGAATCAGATCCTGGGAACCTAGGCCTAGGTATTTAAGCACATTTTAATATGTGGCCTTGGTACAGCCTGTTAAATGCCAAGAACATGCACTCATTTGAATTAAAACAGCACAAGGAAATAATCCCATACTCTGTACTCTAAATGGACTGGTGATATACAATAAGTAGCAAGGACAGCAAAATTCCTTATATCCTCTCCGCTTCTAACTAACTAACAGTTAGTTAGACAAGCAGGCTGCCATGCTGATGAAAAACTTCAGTATATCTGATATTTTGCAAATAAATGCCCTTTATATGACACTTGATACTCATAGCCTTCAAAGCACTTGTAGCCTTCAAAGACATTTGCTATTTCTATCATCTTTAAAGGAATATCAGGGAAAATAGCCATTTATTTTCATAAGGCATAGTGAAAAGAGGAGTGTGTGTGTAGCTGAAAGAGCATGCAAGTTGTACAAAGGAAGGGGGTGACCATTAACACAGTCAGGAGCTAGAAGCAAAAGAAAAATCTTTGCTCAGTGATGCTTCCTGACAAAGAACAGAAACCTTGATCATCAGGAAAGGGCTCTGACAGTTAATCAGCAGGGAAATCTTTCATTTTTGTTGTTGTCCTGGTGGAAAAGTACTAAGAGCAGAGTGAGCGGGCTGTCCTGCGCTGCTGTCTCAGGCAGTAGTGTGGCTTTGCTTGCAGGAGGGCACGCTCGGGCAGGGCAGGCAAACGCTTTTGGCATTTTCTCCTGCAAGAAGAGTCAGGCAGTCTTTTATTTATTTATTTATTTATTTATTTGGGAAGTATTTGGATTTGTGCAAAGTGTAAGGTAAAAATAACTTGGAGCTTTTATATTACAAAATAGGATGGTTGCTTTCTGTCCTGAACATATTAGTTCTTGCCTTCTGAACATCGTATCTGCACAACATGCCTTTTCCTTCTAAACACAGCATTTTCGTCTGTCATAATGTAACACGATGCTTAAACAAGCACTGAAGGACCCAAATCCACCTGCTCCATATTTTCAAAAGGATTAAAAATACCCTTGATATTTGATCAAGAATAGACTTATGTGACCAAAAAAGCTCCATATGTGCACAGAAGGATGAGGGCATCTGGAGAAATCATTAGGTCATCATTTCAGCAAGAGAAAGATTCTGGAGTAGTTTTGATAGAAGGGAGAAGTGGAGCCCAGTGCTCAGAAGGCTCCTCCAGGCCCTGGCATGCTGGATCCCTGGTGCTGCTGCCTTCTCTCAGAAAGGAAGAAAAGCACACAACATTTTCTAGGTTGCTCGTAGAAGCACAGATGCATCAAAAGAAACTTTTAATCTGTTTTGACATTCACTACTCCTGGGAGAAGAAAGCACTTCATTCAGAGCTAGAAAATATGGCTCAGTCTGAGCAGCTTCACTCTGCAGTTCTTCACAACAATTACTAGGGCTGCTTGTTAGATGTGACCTTAATTTCCAGGAGAAGGAACAACAGCGTAGAGGATTCGTGCTGTGCAGTATTGAAGTGTCTTGCACATCCTAATTTTCTTTCTCATCTCTTCATTTGCATCGCCCATGTCCTCCTTCATTCATTAATGCTCCATTACAGAGCCATCCGTCTTGAAGGAAAATTGACACTACAGAGTGGATTGAATTCACTCAGTGAGGACAGAAAAAAAAATCATAAATGCTTTGTAATAGGCTTCTTCCCACTTATAATTCTATTATAGCACTGCAAATAATTAATGTGTATATCAGCTGAGGGATTTTTTAATCAGATCTTAGTAAGAAACTTGCAATTCAAATAGATTCATGAGCATTTAGAAATGTACACACTAATTTAACTACCTCTCCCTTGGTATTTCAGCTTGGCTTTGTAAACTGGCACCAACAACTTGCTCCAAACACTTCAGCAATACTAGATCACATCTTTCCTTTCTGCCAAAGAAACAAACCTAAAAACTTTAATATCTTTAGTCTCACATATATATGTTTTCCTTTTTTTTTATTACTTTTTTTTTTCAATTTTAAACCACTTAAAAGTAACCAGTACAAGAATTTCGGCAATTAAATTCAAATTAGCAATACAGACTCCTTCCATAACTAGTATTCTTAAATGTATGGATTTTTTTTTTCACTGTGAAAACTTGGTAAGCTTACAAAGTTCATTCAACAACATTTCAAATCAAGTGCTTATTTTAGTTAGACTTTATTACATCAAAGGTAGCATACATAACAATACAGAGGGAAAAGCCCAGATGCAGCAATTAAATACCATCTCTACATTAAATCAAAATAATTTCAGTCCACTCTTAACTGAATGATTTCCCCTCTTTTTCCAGGGTGCTTTATACTGGTCTAATTTAAGAAGCAGAGTGGGATGCAGTCTTGCTAGGTTACTACCTGGATCAATGTAATGCTTAATAGGCCTGTCCATAAAGAGGCAGTGTAATCTTGTGCAAAGTCCCTTTTTCTGATAAGAGATACAAAAAGAGATATTCAAGAGATATTCAAAATGTACATGCCCAATCTGATTTAATGATACAATTTTGTGTTGCCACCAGTCAGACTTTCAAACCGCAATTCAAGCTATGGCAATGTTCAGGTTACACGTTCTAATTTTGCCATGAGCAAGTTTTTGATTTTTGAAGCATTTATCCTTGGCATGGTTATTGTCTAACTAACCACGTTTAGAGTAAGTACAGCTCTCTACTGATGAGAACACTTATCGTGCCTCTAAATCAACAACATACAATCTGGGAGGTTTTGAGGGATTTTCACCTGCCAAACCTGGTGGTTGCAGCCACTCAGACAAAACAGTTATATAGATCACTACGGAGCTTTTCTAGGTATCCCCCACTACATAGACTGAACATTCTTGATTTGAACAGGGAAGAGAAAATAAAAGACAGAAAGGAATGTTCTCAAGACTTCCCATTCATTTTTTTATTCTTCATTTAAATGATATTGCCTCCTGGAAGTCTGTTTTCCTCCCCTCTGTATAGATAGGGAAGCTTCAAGAATTTATGTAGCCACCTTCAGAACTCAAATATGGTGCAAGGATATGTTAGCATTGGCCAGCATGAAAGATTTGAGGCTTCATAGTACTCAGAATTCGAGAGCTTTAAACAGCACAGGTTCCCCTACAACTGGGTGGCATTTCAAGCCTGCTTGTTACCTTTTCCTACCTGTTCAGCTGTACTAAATAATCGGTCAATTCTCTACTAACAGGATTTTTTTTCCTTGGAATTTCAACCATAAACCATATCGGCAGGCAGCAGAAATTGGTAACCTCCTGGAAGAAAGTCAGCCAATGGGAAAGTCTGATAATGAATTATCTGGTTAATTAAGTAAATAAGGATAAATCACTATAGATGATCGAACTCCCCAGATTTTTCTGCAGGGGTCAACAACGGAATAAATGAAATATATTTTCACAGTTTATTTAAAAATTCCTTCTGGGCATTGCCTAACATTAAAATCCACTCTTCATAAACCTCTTGCATGGAGGTCAGACTTTAATTACAGCAACATATTTGATACCCAGAGAGGAAAGTATATAATCATTGTGTTTTATTAGCTGACATGCAACATAAAATACCACAGAAGAATCAATACTGTATAGGAATGGGACGCGGTGACAAAATGTCAAAGATCTGACACTTCCTCATACATGTCGCAGAGTGGCTGTTATGCTGAGCTGCAGTAAGTGATTTATTACTTAACGTACAGAAATATTACCTTCTGCAGCAGGTAATTTTTATTACTCATCAGTTTCTATAAATGATGTTCCATAGAGACTGCAAAAAGAAATTCTCTCATATCAATATTAATGACAATAATTATTATTAATATTGATGTTCTCTTGACAAAGAATTCTGTGTTTTTTTTCAGGTCAATTTGTTTCTCTTTTATAGCGGAAATTTCACAAAAAAAGATGGTTGTGTGAATCAATAAAGCAAAAAAGGGGTTTTGCAATATATTTCATTTGATTTTGCTGCTAAAAGAAAGATGATATTGAGAACTCTTGAGCTATCAGGCATAGGGATGCTGCTTATTTGGAAATAATCAAAAGAAGCCTTCCTGTTTGTTTTGAAAACTCAGTCTCTGACACAAGCTGTTCCTCTCCTTACTCTGTCTTTATTCCTTTTTTTTTCTTTGTACATATTTAGCCTTTGTTTCTTTTAATTATTCTCCATCTTTTTGATTTTATTCCTTTTGAAGCAATTGCCCTTTCATCTGCAAGACTGCCTCCAAGACTATCCTCCACATGTGTCTCTGGGAAAACCCATCTGCTCTCATCAAACTCAAGAAGAACTTGACCATACTTGAATGTCATTTTGTGGTTTTTGGTTTGCTTTGTTCTCCTTTTTATGTCTTATATAACTTCCTTTGCTCTCCCCACGTTTACTCTACTCTGTAGGTAAATCTTCCCAACAGATTGACCTTTCTTAGGGAATGCTATAGTCAGAATCTTCTCTTATCAGTTGAGAATAATCCCTCAGTGGGTGATCAATCAGATCAGATAGCTCATTCCTCAGATTGATCTTCCTGGATTAAAAATAAGCATTTATATTTAGAAGCCCTGTAGCCTCTGTCTTGATTTTAACCAACTAGTGGTTGTTTCTGCCACTTGTCTCCAAACTGGAAAGTGTTTAGTTCCTCAAAAAAACATGCAGTAAAAGCATTAATCTGAGCTGCTCTGCAAGGGTGACCTGCAGTCACTTTCCATTCTTGGCTAACACAAGTTCTGTAAGTCACCAGGGAATGCACATTTCCATCTTTCCATACAAGTGAGAAGAGGGTGAAAAAGAAATAGTGAAAAAATTACAGTACCGTGGCAAAAAATTATGATGTATGACCTCAGGAGATCAAAAAATATAGACTAAAATTGAAAAATCTTTTCAAAGTAGTTGCAATTAAGTGAATTTAATTGCTGCATGTGTATATCAGGCATCAGCCGTGTGTTATTAATATTGGTTTTCAGTCTTCATCCACGAGGGCATGTTAGCTCATTATTTTCATCAAATGGATTAACAGTCTAGATTAGCCCTTGACATTCTGTTTTATATATTAGTACTAGTATTAAAATAATTTCTGCATTAACCTATTATATGCCACCTGTTCCTCTGCTTGAATACTGGCAGTCTTGAAGCACTGGATGCTTTTAAGGTGTTCCAGAGCGAGGCAAAAATGCAATTTGTTCTCCGTTTCACTAGTCAGTATTTAACCCAGAAAGAGACATGCTTGAATACTTTGGTTTAGGTGTCCATTGTTTTTTAAAATTGTTATGTTTTTAAAAGCATCTCTAAAATTACTAGGATTCTGATTAGTGGTTTGTACCCCCAGGAATTAAACATACATTCACTTAGGAATTATTGCTCTTCTCTGCCACCTGCCCTGTTTTCCAGCAATAGGCAGTAGGAAAAAAAAATATGAATACTCCCGAGGAAAGTCAAGCCCAGACAGAAGCACGAAAGCATTCACAAAAACCTAACCACAGGATCAGGATCTGCATGAGCTTGCTTTGACACCAGGACTTAGCTGCTTAAGGGTATGGGAAGCAATGTTCAGAAGTAGGCTGGTCTATCACGGCTGGTAAAGTTCGGGTACCTGTCACCACCTACAAATCAGGCATCTGATCTAAGGTAGACATCTGTGCCCTCTCCATTCAAGAAACAGACCTCTCAAAACAGGCTTAGATCTTTCTCTTAGAGGATGGCACAAATTGCCCACAGGAAATGCATTCCTCCTTTTCCCATTGCCTACAGAAAAAGACTTGATAAGTGAGCTAGACATTTTCCTAGATATTACATTTTCTTCCTCATTCTTCTAGTATTATTTAATTCATGAGTATGGATTGGTTTATTTGCTTGTTTTGAGTTTAAGCTTAGTGCCTTGCTTTGGTTCGTTTTGAAAGAAAGATATTTACAGTGACTTTTCCTTCATAAATTCACAGTTAAATTTGCTGGAATTGAATGTAATGATGTTCCTGAATAATGGAAAACACTTTCTCTAATAGGTAGCTATGAAGCATAATTTAGCTTGATTTTAAGTGGCTGCTGAAAGCACAGAGACTGAAAAATGGCTGTAATTAGCTGAACAACTTCATTGCTGTGTGAAGACTATTACCTGTGTATTATTATTATTTTGATTTTAAATCAAGGCTAAAATAAAACTAAATAAAAGGTAATGAGGAGCCAGGAATCATAGTGGCACTGAAAAGTAATACAAAAATTAGTTAGAAATTTAAAAATGAAAATTCCAAGCTCTCTTATACTTTCTCATAAATAAGGACAGTTCTGTAACACTGTCATCTTCAAGAACAATAAATCAGCAACAAGAAATCTACTCAGGTCTAGCACAAAATTTTAAATGAAGAAGAGGCTTCATTTCACAGTGTGCTTGAAAATTTGGTGAACTACAAAAGTAATCTGTCATATTCCTTCTAGGCATAGACATTTTACTAGGACTTCAATTCATAACCATCATGAATGTTTGAACAGTAATGAAGGGAAAGATCTACTCTGTACATACTCCAGGTTAGACTTAGCACATTCTCAAACCCAGTATAATTTCCATAGGTCTCAAGTATTGGGTGTATCATCTAAAGAAACGCGACTTCATCTTCACTGTCTCTTCAGCTTTCGGAACTGCCTCCTCACCTACATCATATTACTCTGACATACCTGGGAATTTCCTCTTCCTGATATATTGCAACAGTTTATGAAGAATGCATATTTAGCAAAGCTGGCAAAAAAATGCCATCAGCTGGATAATAGAAGGGGACCAATGCCTGCTTGGGGTTTTGAAAGAGTAAATAAAGAAGTTTTAAATAAGTGAAGATCTTTGATGGTGTCTTGTCTGCAATAAAAAACAATCTGTAAGAAATCCTTCTAGTCCTCAAGAAACAGTCTTCTGAACAGGACAGCCCAGGGATCACATCTGTGATTTTGGTTCTGGTTGCCCACATCTCATGTGTGTTCTGTCACATAAGCCTTAGCTGAGACAAGTTGTGGTCTGGCTTCCCTTCATGCTGAAAAAGCTCCTGGCTTCCCTTCATGCTGAAAAAGCTCCACATATCCACAGAGGATATGTGGAGAAAGGGTGCAGAGAAGAAAAGCTTTTGTGTCACCATCCGTTGAGAAAAATAAGCAAGTCCATCTTCAGAGACAGCAACATTTGCATTTCTGTCAATCCTGAACTCTGCCAGTAACATGAAAAATTTTTGTAACATGAGAGTTACAGGCACTCTCTGAATTATAGGGCTGACCAGAGGAGGAAAAGAAGGAAGCACAGATACCTCATGTTTTGGGACAGGAAGGAACATGTCTCTAAGGGGTATCCAGCAGAAAATAACAAAGATAATTTACCCAGATTTTTACTGTTTTGAGAGAAGTTTTTTTAAATAATTCTTATGTGATAGGGACTGCATCTCTGGCCTCCAATTATGTCTCCAGGATACGTCTCCAGGATACCTCTAGGTGAATTCTTTAAAGTATACCCATCCTTACAAAAAGAAAAGTGCTATCTCCACTGCCAATGTTCCAATGATCTTCAAGCTTTCCCCAGGTAAGCCTGGGAGGTACAAGGGTGAGTCATGTGTTGGAAGTATCTCTCAAAGCTTGACTGAAGAACTCTAGAACAAATGTCTCACATACAGTCAGTTATTCACTTAATTTCAAAACTCCAAGTCTTTAAATAGTGGAGTTTTTCTTTCAGTGCAATCTGGCGTTTATATTAAAATTATAAAGGGTATTTCCCATTTTGGTGCAAGACAGCACATTCTCCAGACTGGTGCTTTGCTGGTCAGATAAGCTTGATGGAAGCTGAAGATGGGAAAAATGCCTTCCTGATTTATTAATGTATCTATTATATCTCCATTGTCCATAAATTACATAACCAAAATAGACAGGAATGAGCTGTGACTCTGCAAACAGTATGTGACCTCTCTGACAACATTGTCATCATGTATGTTTGGAAACGAATAGCTATTGTCAGCTATAAAAAAGATCTGTTATTTTTCCAAAAGTTGAGTCATTCTATATAGTAAATACATTTTTGCCTTCTTGTGTTTTATAGTTAGAACTGCATCTTGAAAGACATAAGCTCCAAAAACTCCAGCTAATTTGCTTCCATCCAGATATCATATTTTTTCCTTTTTAAACCTGCAGGCTTGTTATGACTTGCCAATGAAATAATATGTGATGTTCTTTCTTCATAACAAAAAATTTTAATAAGGGCTGTTTATCATTACAGTCTGTCTTCTGCTTAATGGCACCCAGATGAGTGAGGACTCCCCATCTAAATGTGAAAGAAAAATCAACTTTTTCTGTGACTTAGCTTCATTTAAGTGGTCCCAATAGTTTTGCTGTGAAATTAGAAACCGTATATCTAGCAAGAAGCTCAATTTTAAGTCCAACTTCTTCCACTTGTAAAGAAAACCAAATAACATTTGGCTTATGGTTTCCTAAATCAAAAGGCTACAGAAATTACCCATTATCTCAGGCACTCACATACTAACATCTGGAAGATATTGAATCTGAGGACTTCTGGCAGTTGCTCTTACAAGTTGATCACTTTCTTCTCGTCAATCTCTTGCCTTTTTATTTTTCTTTATAAATTTGAATTTGACCAAATACTAACTGGCATCTAGCCCTTATTTTTCACCTGATTTCTGTATAAAATTTTTCCTCATGACACCTTAAGACAATTTACATGGGATACCATGAAAATCTGAGATACAGTTACGCGGACTATATAACTGGGCAGCCTAGGTCTCAGTCTAATTTCCTGAGCATTTGAGGTCTGGTTAGACAAACGTTAAAAAGAGAGTTAGCAACATTAGGAAATTATTGACCCTTTAAGTACTTGAGCTCAGTCTTCTGGTGACATCAGAGATGCCCTTGTGTGTGCATCTCACCTCCAGCAACCACAGCACAGACCTCTAGATCTTCAATAGATCCTGTGACATTTCTGGCAGACCTGTCAGGAAGCCTCGGCTCTTCAAAGGTGTTGTAAATGACATCCAAATCATGCCCTCAGTGTTGTGATTGAAAAATTGAAAATAGATGGCCAGGAAAGCAGTGCCTATTATGGGTACGGATGCCAAATCCCAGATTGGCCGAGTATCATCTACACACCCACGCACATCTGAGAATCCAGGGCTAATGCTCAGCCCTAAGTCTCTGATCCTGAGTCCTAAAATTACCTCAGGTTCATAAATCGCATTAAAAAAAAAAAAAAAA
>JAVCKT010034059.1:0-11867 GCA_032273925.1 Rhynchotus rufescens
GTATGAGGCTTTTGTTGCTGTGATACCAAGAGTTTGGTATCCCTGTTATTGCTAGTTTTGAACATTATTTTTTCTTTTAAAACAGCTAAGCCGTGCTGCCTCCTGCAGTTGACCACGTGATGTTGGCAGGATTTAATTACTACGCTGAAAAGACAGTTTTCAGGACACCTGCGTCCTGTTAACAACAGGGTGTGCAAGCCTGTTGAGAAACTATATCTTAATACAGCTTATAGTTTGGAATGATGAATTGGTTTGTGTTTGCTCCCTCCCACTGTGCCAGAACAAGGCAGGGTGAGTGTTTTATCTCAGAAAGAAAAGAGCAGATGTCTTGTCAGATCATGAGCACTCATTAACTTTTATTATCTTTGTAAAATGTTAGGTAGCAAAGTCTAGTTTTTGATGCTTGAAAATGTGCATCTAATGGTTGCAAAACCATTAAAACCATCAACTGTGAAATGTAACCTAGTAACAACTACTGTATATTCCATATGAATAGCTAGAGGTCGTAAGATTGAAAATGGAGGAGGAGAAATAAGGCAGTTGCCCCTAATCTTCCAGAGTCTGATGTTGGAGACATCTACATATACAGTGGGAAAAAAAAAATTAGGATCTACACTGCCTATGATGGGAGAAACTCTGTTGAAAGAATAAATTTATTATTATTATTATTATTATTATTATTATTTAGTTCTATTTCAACTGTTCTGGAAGTCTAACTGGCTGATTTGGCTCTTCAAATAAAGCCCTCTAATGACTCAAAATCCTTGCTGCTCCATTTATGGACTCCTGAGCAGGAATGGGAGCTCCCTTCTGTGGCATCCAGCTTGGATGTACTTAGTGTAGAACAAAGAATAGGAGAAGATTGCGCAGGCTTTCCTGAACCACTTAATTCTTTTTTGAAAAACCCTTAGCTCTGCACCATATACAAACAAGTACTGCTTTATAGATACTGTTCTGAGCATTAACATGTAGAGAATTTTCCTGTTCTATAGCATTAGCCAGGATCTGCTGTAGATACTAATTCACACATTTGTCGTTCTTGTGCATGCAGCCCGTTGTGTGTTTTACTCCCAGCAGAAGCAATCGCTGCAGTTCTGCTGCCTCAACACAAGATGTCCTCTGCTGTTCAGGTAGTTCAGATCTGATGCTGGAGCTGTCCTGCTTCCATTCCTGACAGTGCCCTGGCCCCTCTGAGGGTGTGTGGCTTAAAAAGCAGATTTAGAAATTCCCTCAATAGTCAAAAGACTATTTAAAAAAAAAAAAAAAATGGATGAATTTAATGAAAACACGAAACGCTCCCAACACAATCAACTATCAATGTAATTGACTATCTATAATACATAAAATCCACCATAATCAAAAGTCTAACTAATCAAAAGTCTCCCCATTACACCCTTAAAAGATTTTTTAAAAATATATTTTATAAAATGAGAGAGAGAATGAGAGAGAATGAGAGAGAATCTTTGCCCCAAAGGGTTTTGGTTTTGCAGTAAGACAGGAGTTTCCTGGGGCTACTTTTTTCCCTTCTTCCCAATCTATCCCTTTGCTTCTACATCTAGGCTTTGGGGAGTGATTCCCTTCTGAGGAAAAGGCAGAAAGAACAGGAATCCTTCATGGCCTAGGAAAATAGGGTAAGTAGGTGAGAAAAGGTGTTGAGCTCAAGCGTGGTGAAAGCTTAAGAAAACGCCTGCCTGCTTCTGACAAGTCAGAGTAGAAATCAGGGTGCTTGCAGTGTTCTGTTTCTCTTTCTTCTCCATGTTACACATCCTCTTTTATTAAGGGAAGTACCCCCTTATTAAATTGAAGTTGATTCATGATGGATACCAACTTCGAGTCTCTTGATTAATCAGCAGTGAGCTGAGGAGGAAAAGGGGACGTGATAGCTGCTAGATGAAATCTGAGGTGGTGGTTGATATGTCATGTGAGGAGCAGCTGTTTGGGTTCTCCTCGTAAATCCTTACAATGCAAAGTTATTTTCTAATAGGTGCTTTTTCTCTACCGAATCTTTCTGGCCTGGGAGCTTTAAGAAGCCACGTAACTGCAGAATTAGACATATTGTTTATTGACAGCTCTTCTTGATATCTTCTGTTCTGTGGGAGTAGCTAATCAGTTGCCTTTGTTTTCCTCTGCTGATTCCTGCAAAGGTCGTACTTACTTCTACAGTAGTTTTCCTTGCACATTAAAAATGTGCTTGAAGAAATGTGACTGATAAAAATGAAGCATGATGTGAAGAAATGAATGACCTTGTCTTACTACTTGGTAAGTAGCACTGTGATCTGTGCTTGTGCACTCTTTATATCCACCCCAACCTTCAGAACATGGTATGGAGTTTGAAGAGGGGAGAACAAGAACACTTCCTAAGACAGAAGACATTTTAATTTTTGTAAGGCTAGTTTCTGCTTCTCTATAGCTTCCCTGCTAAGTCTTAAATCAATTTTACAAACCTAATTAAAACTATAAAAATGTTTATATTATTGTACTACTGTAGTAAAATAATATATGCCATAGATTTTAGGCTACAGAGAATCTGTGTTATTCCACTAATGCTCCTACCTTGGCTATTTTTGCGTAGCTTAAATGAAGGAGGCTTTCAACTTGCATGTGTTTTTGGGTTTTCCTTGCCTTTGTTTTAGAATAGTGGAGGTTTTCTATTATTAAACTGTTGAAATGATGGGCAGATCAGGAGTCAGAAGTGTTGCAGACAGGCAAGTCTCATGTGCTCAAAGCAGAAGGGTTGCAGTGGTCCATCAGAAAACACTCCCTGTGAAGCCAATTTCTAGCATTTGGATAGACTTCGTGATTTGATCAACTGCTATATATTACCACATTTTCTCTCCTAACAGAGCCATTCCAATTTCTTACCCTTTTATCAAGTAGCATATCCCTTCTGGGGACATCAAGTAGTATCCCCTACATTCTGGGGATGGTCTGCACAGCTGACTTCTTGGGAAATTTTTAAAGAAACCTTGTGCCAGTATAGTTAGAGACTGACTAAAAAAAAATGCATAACTTTAGCAGAAGTGCAAGCCCTATTAAGGTATGCATAACTGAGGGTGTTGTTTGCAGCTCTATATGCTTACAGCATTAAGTGCTTGTGACATTCTATGCCAAGAGTTCAACTATTGAGTTTCAAACAGAGCAAAGTGATTCATCGGGATTATTAGGATTCTCATGGGATAGCTTCACCAGACTGATTGCCTTTGACATATCAGTTTGCTTAGATTAAAAAGCAATTGCTACTGTCTAGTCAAATTTAAGCACTGTAGTGAAAGGAAATAGAACCCTAGTGCTGTCTAGTATATAAAAACACCTTGGTTATGGATTTGAATGGATTGGAAAGAAAACTGTATATTCGACAAGTGACACATGCACAAGGATATCACAAGCATCTAATATACAGCTTGTCTGTGCTAGTAAGGTTATTCTGTGAAATTTAAATGCATACATATAAGCATTATATTTAGACCAACTTTTCTGACTTCTTTTCTAATCATTTTTTTGTGGAAACGAAGAGATGCAACTGTTGCATATTTTGGGGTTTCCTGTATATGTTAAGGCACTGTGGTTTCTAAGTGTATGTGGCAAGGTAAGGGTTGTAGTCTAGATAATCTAAGTGTTCCTTATGAACTGGGTTGGATGAGCTTGCCTACAGACAAGAACTAAGCTTACCCCTGAGTTGCTGCACATATTGCTGATGCTCCAGGGGGAAGACATGAGAAAAAAGAAAAATGGTGAAAACACCTTTTAGAAAGTAAAGAATATCTTCATAAAAAAGGTAACTAGTGTGCTGAGTGTACATATGGAATAACTGGGATGTTTTTGACAACAAATAGATCATTCACTTGGTGGGTGGGAAAAACTCACTAGGTATTCTTGGAATATGATGATTTTCTCCTTCCTGCTTGGTTGAAAGACAAGAAGTCTGTTTGTGGCCAGAGACCAGGGGAGCCTGGTAGGGCTTGAGAAGTCTAGAGGAGGGTTGGTGGAGATTTTCTTTCACATTTGATGCTAGTCCAGGACAAGACTTTTCATGATTGTTCACTCTGATTAATATATTTTCTGGTATTAATTACCAGATTAATAGATTTTCTGACAGTATTTGCTGAAGCAAGTTAAGCTTCTACTGAAAGGGCATCTTTCTCGATTGTACCAGAAAGGGCTCCCTTTTGTAAAGAAAGATGCTCCTCGTTAGGCATAAGAATGTGCTTACCTTTGCTAAAATGCCTTCCTAATTTAAGAAAACTCTGAAATTATACAGAACGGGCAGCACATGTCGGGGATAATCATCATATCTGTGCTTCTGGTCCTTAGTCTGTTCGCTTGTCAAATGCACCTTATTTACTTTATCTGTGTAAGTCTGGTAAATACTGTGTGTGTGCATGTGCACGTACTTGCTTTTCAACACCCTGAATGTTAGCATCACCTTCCTGGTCAGCAAATAGCTATTCTCCTAAGTTTGCCTTGAGATCGTTACCTTAGAAAGGTTGACAGTCTGGTTAGATGAAATTCATATAGATGTTGCTTGCTATATTTACTTCAGTGTTCATATGGAAGTGATTTAATACTATTACAGTAAGGATCTGTGCCTCTTTGACTGTATTGTGGCCATTTAAGCACTCTATCAGAAAGACTAGACAATCTTTCTTGCAGTTCCTTTCACTGTATTTGGTGATGATTTCCTGTCTCTAGTAATAGTGTTCCCAGAGAGGTGGACTGAAATAATGGAAATCTACTATAAACTGTGGTAACCTTTAGCAGAAAGCCATGCTTTCTGTAAGTTGGTAGTGCCTTGCATTATTGCTTTGATTTGATTAAAGCTGTTCAAACAACCAGTATGTTAATTGCAGTTCATAGTGATGTGCACTTTCATTTTGTGTGTGAGGAAAAAGCCTTTGGAAATTTATTTCTTTATTATTTTCACTGGGAAAAAAAAAAACTTTGGCCATGTGTTGTGCTACTGGAATGTAGATCTCATTTCTGCTTCTGTGGCTGTCCTGTCTGTGGTACCAAACATCTTCTGCTACCGTCTTAACTGGTTTGATGTGAGTTCACTAAGGGCCTTTGCTCTGTCATGTATCTTTGTGCTTAACAGCCAGCAAAGTTCCGTGGATAGACAGATTACATAGGGACTGCAGAGGCTGGTGTTTGATGTCTACCTCTGCCACTGACCTCCTCTGTAACCTTGGTAAATCACTTCACGTGTCTATGTGGAGGCCCTTGATACTCTTGTTAGACTGCAAACTTCTGAGGGAAGGAGATACCCTTTGTATAGCTGTATGGTGCCTCACAGAATAGATGAGTTTGGCAAGGGTATCCAGTTAAAGTGTCTGCAGTATCCAGGTGTAGTATATATATTTTTACCCAGGGTTTAGTACTGGTGACCTTCTCTTGGAGATGGTCCTTGATTAGGACTGACAGCCCTTGGGATCTACTTCCTCTTGTTCTGTCTTGCCACCCTGCTGAGTACTGCTGCCAACTGTAGCAAAGCAGAGTGGGTATCTATCATAAAAATATGATTAATTGGGAAACTGTTTGTTTTGAAGATGCTGTCACTGGACATGTGTACCAAATTTTGAAAATGGCAATATAGCTGTGCAGGCGGACTAAAGATCAACAAAATATTCTCCAGGCCTTTTTTCTGCTTTGGATTTTTTGTTATCCAGTATCACCTCAATTAGATGCTTAGAAAGTGTGGAAAAACAGGTTCATTTTTGTGATCTGTCTGGAAAACAGATTCAAAATCTAGTGAACTGATGGACATGTTCCATAAGAATGTGACTCAAGAGCTTTAACTTGTTCTAGAGGTGTTATCTTCCTAAGAGCCTTCACTGTTTTGTTTCTGGAAGTTTTTGTGTCTTGAAACTGATGGCCAAAATAGAGAGGTGCTTTTGATAAAGCTGGATTTTTGTTATGGTTGAATTCTGCTTCCTTAGCTTTCAGACAGTAGCAATGCTAGTTATTGCTTTCCATCCTATTTTGAGTTACATTTTGGCAGTATGGATTATCCCATGGGAAATCTTGCTTTCTCCTTTCAGTAGGAAGTCCATTTTCAGAGACCTAGATATGGGTCATGTTCATTTTGTTTGGACATTGCTCTGCCAGGGTCCATTCAACTCATCTGGCAACTTCTGCATCAAAACTAAAAACCTAAAGTTGTAACTCACAGTTTGTCTTCTGTAGATCCCATCTTTTTCTCTCTCTCTCTCTCTCTATACAAGTTCTTATAATACCAGCTATCCTGAAAAGGCTGAGTTTCTTTTGATCTGTTATGTAGACACTATGAAACTAAATCTGAGGTGTGACTTCTGAAGTTTGTACTCATCCCTTCTAACCAAACCAAGCTGTCAAGCGCCAAGTGTTTGACTTCTTACTTTGCTACAAATAAGGAATTTTTATTCTGAATGTAATAAAGTCCAATGCCATAATTTAGCAAGTTTTCTCAAACGCTTGAGCTTTTTTTTTCTTCAGGCTGTCACTATTAGTATGTTTTTCTTCAGGCGGTTACTATTAGTATGAATGTTTTAGCTGCATGCTTTCTACCTCTGAAAAGATTTTCCTGGAGTTACTTTGTGGATAAATGTTTTATACAAAATTAAAAACAGTTTTTGGACAATGTAAAAATGTATATTAATATTATTTGTCCTGTTTTATTTTGTGCTTTTATCTCAATATGTCTATATGAGTAATAATTGCATATATGGAAAAAATTAACTCAGTATTCAAAGCAGACAACTCTTAAAATCAAGAGGTAGATTCCCTAAAAGGACATGTGGAGCACTTGGTTTTCTAGGAATGTGGCAGTCTCCTCATTCAAGGAGCCATCTTGCAGCTCTGCATACACTTGTTTTTTAAAATGCAACATGAAGGCAAGGATGGAAAGCAGTAAACCAGCAAAGAATCTACAAGATTTGAAGGTTTCTGATTCTGAAGGTGATATACATCCAGTAGGTAATATATGCCAAATACTAGCTCCAACAAGCCCTAAAAAATACCCCACCAAAATAGAAAAGTGACAAATATAAATCTATCTAAAATATTTCTACTGCTTTTTCTATCTTAGCATAAGTATCTACCCTGGTCTCTGGCTGAAATGACTATGTTAGTTAAGTACGTTTGAGGCTGCTTAAGAAGGAGAACTTGATTATTTGAGGATGAGGATCCTCATATGAAATGAGGATTTCCCTCTATACGATGCTCAGATTGACATCATTACAAGTGAGTTATCACACATTAAAAACACATCTTAATGAAAGAGGTGATCCGTATTTAGATAGCATAGTCTATCTAAGAATAGAGCTCACAAAATTCAGTTTAAGGTTGAAAAATACCAGAGCTCAAAGGGTTCCTTACAGCATGCTTCTGCTAACACTTTTATTTTCTTTTAGACTGCAGGAGATCTGAGATATTTGTGGCACCTGACTTTACAGGTGGAAAGATCATGCAAGCCATTCCATTAAATATAATAAGTTGATATTACTTCAGGGCTTTAAGCTGATTTTAGTGCAAGAAGTTGCATCAGAATGTAAACATCTGTTTTTGTTTTACTACTTGGCTTCGTGCAAAGAGTGAAGCAGGACTGTCAAGCTGTGGGAATGTATTTAAGTGCAATTACAATGAATTATTTGCTGCTAACTCTCCCTTGCCAGTGGTAGAAAGCTCTGATTTCTATCTTTGCAGGATGCTAGGCCTTAAAGCTGTCAATGGCATAAGGCAGAACAAAACATTGGCCATCTTGTACATCAGGCTAGTGTAAATAGGTGGGAGAGGGCAAATCTCATTTGGAAACTTTTGCTGAGCTTCCAAAATTGCTTATTTCTTAACTTTGGGAAAGGGCATCATTTTCATCACCAGCTCATATAAGAAAATACTCACTTGTAAATCAGAATGAAGAATTGCTGGAATGAGAGGAAAATATAATTTTCATGTATTGGTGTACGTACTGATGCGGAGACGTTTTTAAATAATTTGAAATATAATAAAGCAAAGGGGCTCTGACCAATCTCAGTGTGGTAGTATCTGTACATTTGACACAAAATTTTATCTTTTCCTTTCCCTAACATATTTGATATTTGTATATTCAATAACAGTCTATAAAAATATCTATGGGAAAGGTGAGACGTGCTGTTCCTTGCTTTATCATTTCTTTTCCTTTTGATTACTGACATCTTTTAACTGACAAACTAATGTATTATATTCTAGCCAGAGATTTATTTACATATTTACTGAATTCAGGTAATACAAATAAGGATACTTAACACAGCCCTTTAGTCTCTTTAGTGTCTCTCTTTTTTTTTTTTCCATATACAAGAGCATCTTGTATATGGAGTTAACAAGAGTTAACATCTGTCCTGTGCTATATATTTTTAAAAAGCTCTGTTCTGTATGTCTTGAGAAGTCCTTAAAATCATGAATTTTAGAGGAGCATGTGGTTCTGCTTATGGTGTCCTAAGACCATATTTCCTTTTTATTGCTGGGTCTTGGTTATGGTAGGAAAAGACTCTCATCAGCACTCTCCAGGGAAAACATCACCATTGTCGAAAGAATTTCTCTGCTAATTGTCAGAGCAGTAGCTAGTGAAAATCGGGGAAAAAAGTTCCTTCAGGCTCCTAAATGGGGCAGTGCCTGTGGCCTGTTCCCTATGGAAATAGGGTTGCAAGCTTCATTCAAATGTATGCAGTAAAACAGCTTTACTTGGAGGAGGAGAAGATTTAGGTAGTGAGGGGGGTAAACACAGGGACTATAAAAGCTGTCGGGACACCTTTGGATGCATATAACGGAACAGGCTCCTTTGATTGCTAATCATTTGCAGAAAGAGCACGGTACAGCTGCCGGGATGGAAACCTGAGGCCTGCCAGTTCCCACCGCTGTGATCCCGCATCCCACAGCCCCTTGGCTGTGGCCACCTTGCTTCCTCGCTCTCTTTCTCTTGCACTCTTTCTTCTCCCTATTTTCTCCCTTGTTTTTCTATTGGATGGCAGAATGATTCCTCCCTTTCTTATGAAGATGCTGTGAAGAAGGCCAGCCAAAACGAAGAGCTTTGTTTTCTGGAAACACTTGAGCTATACTTTTGTTCTGCATTGTAACTTGATTTACTTTCTGCCACCTGCCTTGCAAAAACAACCTACCTTGTAAAAACACCCAGGAGTCTGAGAGACTGTTCTCACCGCAGGCCTGCCCAGCTCGCTGCCATTGCTTATTTTGTATATGTGGCTGCTCTACTTGCAGATACACCAGGAACATGCCCATATTGGCCTAGGGAAATGTTTATAACGGATTTTCATCACATACAAAAAGCTTTTAAAACTGTCATACTTTTATTAGTTCTAATTCTGAGAGTGAATGCTTAGAAGGAGCTGACACATTCAGGTAACAGGGATGAAGATTATGGAGCTACTGGAAGGACTCTCCCAGACCATACGAGCAGAATCAGGAACAGTTAAGGCAAGTTGATCCTAAAAGCTTATAAATTTCAGCTGAATATTAAACAAGAGTCCGCAGACAACTGATGCTTCTTGCTTCATTCTTGTTGTATTCCTTCTTATATGCACTAATTGCACCGTGTTTTCCACCTGAACTTAAAAAGTATTATTTTCCAAAAAGAAGTAAATGTTTTGTGGCAAGATTTCTCACTTTCATTTTGTGAGAAAAGTCCGCTTAGTATAGACAGTGAAACAATCTATAGCTACATAGTATTGGTTTTTTTAAAATGTAAATTAAATCTGAATTAATTTTAATCCCCTTCTCTCCTCATGAAGCCTGATAAAGTAGGATGGTGGAGTCCTTTGTGTTTGCCTGCAGCACTGGTGTATGTTGAGTGGTGATGCCTGTGGCTTTGAACACTCTGCCTTGTGCAGCACTAGGTGTTTGAGAGGTCTGTGTGCTTACTGAGGTGCAGTTATGTGGGATATGCCCATGCCCTAAGCCCCTGGGTTGCTTATGGCACTCAGGGAGATGGCAATGGTCAACAACAGATAAGATTCAAAGAAGTTTGTAGGACAAATTTATTTAAACATTACTGAAACTGCTGTATGGCTCCTTTCAGAAAGCAAAAGCTGTAAAATTTGTCAGCGCTGCAGTAGATTGTACTGCCTTCCACCAAATACCCCTGTCCTCCCCGCAACTCTATTAGTAGCCATAAAATTAAGTTGCTTTGTTGCCTGTGGTTATTTGTTTCAACTTTAGCATAGTAAATTTAATGTAGGGACATTTACTTACTGTAAATTTGTCCCTAGTGAAACAGAGGGGCACTAGCTTTGGGGACTTTGCAAAGAGTATCTGTTTCCATTAACAGTGCTGACTGCGGGTTAGGACATCTTGTAAAGTAAGTATATACACTAAGAATCAATAAGTGGTTTATTAGTGCCTGGAGATTGTTCAAGTATAAACACTTTAAAAAAATCCAATTGCTATAAAAAGGTAAATTAAAAAGTTAACCAGCGTTACCTCACTTTCATTAAAAATCTTATATTTGATTTCTCCTTTCTAAGTAATCAATGATCCTTACTTTGCTATAACACTGGGGCTTGGAAGAAAATAGCTTTAATTTATAGCTTGTATTTATTCAAAGCTATTGTCAGCATTGTAGGTTTTACGCTTCCTATTAGAAGTTTGGAAAATATTTCTTACTACACCGAAAGAGAACAAAATTCAATTTAGAAATATAATTTCCTACCACTAAGACACTTGATAACATAGGAGAGATTAATGGAGCCTTATGACAGAAGCTTGATTTAAAGAAGAAGATTAATACTGCTTTATCAGCCCATACCACCAGTGAATTAGCTCAAGAAATCTGTTTGAAGTTGCTGAGTTGTCTGCTAGAGAAAGGTCTCTGGACATTTATTTGATTATTGCTGAGTACTTGCTACAGGCTTGTCTGTCTGACAGCACAGGAACAAACTTCACACCACACCAGCCTTGCTTATTTTACAGTAACGTGTTTCTTATTATTCCTCGTTATCCCACAGGAAGCTGGAATGTTTTGGAGGTCGGCTACCGGCTCAAGGGGATTATTCCTAGTAAATCAAGCTGAAATTAACACATGGAATTACACTGCCAGTCTGATTTCATTGATACTGAGGGCAAAAAACATGCTTAAGTGAGGCTTTTAATTGGAAAGCTTCTGTCCTAGGGCCTGTTGTAAATCATATTTTTATCAGCACAAAAAGTCTTTCATTTCCTTTCCTAAATATGAGAGTGTTTATCTTTGGAGCACATTAAAGCAGTCCAGAAGTTGAGTCTGACAGGTTGATAGATCTGCAGATGTACACAACTAACAGAGGAAACTGGGAGCTAATGTGTTGGAACTGCAGACAGCCTTTGGTCCAAGCTGGTACGGCAGCTCTGCTTCTGATATAAATTACTTCCACATCAAAAAATCAGAAAACTCTAAAATGACCAATCCATTTCTCTGTCATTTGGCAGATGTGCTTTACATTTGAAAAACGCAGCCACCGAATTGACTAGTAATTCTTAGGATCTTGTCTGCTTTATTTGGTCTAAAGGAAAAATGACACCATGAACATGCATATAAGCAATGTGTATGTCTCTGTGTGCACGCACAAGATATGCATTTGTACACACATATTTTTTTTCTGCAGTCTTCAATTTGCTTGGGAAAATGTGCCAAGTAAGTCTGCTTGTAGACTGAATGAGTCCAAAATCCAACCTGCATGATTTGGTAGCCTTTAGTTTTTTACTTCTAGAAGCAAAACTCCCAGAGTTTTTTGCTTCTAAACCAATTTCTTTCCTAGTATTTTTGTCATGTTTTTTATGCCAGTGAGTCTACAGTGTTGACCTTTTAGTATATGCTTCGGAGAGATAGAAAAACACCTACCTTGTTACAGTAAGTTTGTACTTGCTGGTTG
>JAVCKT010034068.1:0-10806 GCA_032273925.1 Rhynchotus rufescens
AAACAAATACAGATGGCTTGTGGTTTTCCATCTTGAAACCCCATTGTTTTGTCATATCTTGGTGTCTTTAAGGATTAAGCCAAAAAGTGGCAAAAAGAGTGCAGTACAGAAAAAGAGGCAGCTTGATTCATCAGATGACGATGATGACGACGAGGACGACGATGATGATGATTATGATAAGAGAGGGTCTCGTCGCCAGGCAACAGTCAATGTTAGTTACAAAGAAGCTGAAGAGACTAAGACAGATTCTGATGATCTGCTGGAAGTCTGTGGAGAAGATGTCCCACAGCCTGAAGAAGATGAATTTGAAACTATAGAGAAGTTTATGGATAGTCGATTTGGCCGAAAAGGAGGTATTTTTTTAATCTGTCTTTTTAAGATGCTGACGTAAGTTTTGGTACAGTTTTAGCAGTTGTTCTCAGCTCTAGGTCACCTGTGATATTTGCAAACAGTAATAAGTTTAAAAATACCAGCAAGTCATGTTATATTGCTTTTTTTCCTGCTGATAAGGATGCTGCTTTTTAAAGTCACTTTTCAAGCCTTTTGCAGTACGACATGGAACTTGCATAACTGAGTAATGCAAAAAGAAGTTAGGTACATCTCTATTGCATTAAGCCACACTGTATGGCAGCAGTGCTTATACTTTCTAGTACCTGATAGATATAAATTGTATACATTGGGAAGGGAAAGGGTAGACTGGATAAGACAGCTAACCAGCTAAACCCTGAGCTATGGGAGATGGTGTCAGGAAGGCTGAAACATTTAGATTGTCATTTTAGTTACTCTTGTGCAATTTGTCTCAATTTATTACAAAGAAATGGTGGAAAGGCTATGAGGTGTGTCTAGAACCTAGTGGTGTGTTTGCAAGTGTGTTTTTCTGTGAGTGATGGTATGAATGTCTTCCAGCAGGGATGGTTGCAGTCACCAGCAGTTCATTATCTGTTCTAGCCTGCAAATTAGTGTTCCAACTATAGAAAATTCAGTACCCTCTCACTTCAGAGCTACTTTTCTCCGTTAATTTTAACCAATCTCTGGAGTTCCGGACCCATCTCAGAGCTTGCCTTGTCTTTTTCTTAACTTTCTTTTCCCCATATACTGTCCTGAATTACAGTCTGTCCTAAAGCCGCTAGCTTGCAGGCACAGCATGACCACTGTTGAAAACCTTTTGGACTAGGCTTGTTGTATCTGATTCTCCAGATGCTGTTTTTTTGTCCTTTGTTGTTGCCACTCTCTGCTGTATCAGTCCCCTGGAGCTGATTGAGTCCTGGATATCCTCACAGAAATGAGCCTGCTCCCTGATGCTCAGAGGCTTCAGCTGGGAGGCAGTCTGTGCTTAATTAAAAATTTCCTCAGATAAGATTCTAAGGGCAGTAGGAGGAAAAAAAAAAAAAAAAAATATGTAGAAGAACATGCCTAGGAAGAAATAGATTTATAGCATCCCTAGTAGCAGCTTATTGAGGTCTCAGGGCTGACCAAGCATGAAGTGTAATTCACATGCAGAGATGAGAAGGATATAGCAGGGAAGATGGCAAGTAATGTTAATGGAGCATTCCCTGAGGATCACTAGAGATGCTGGGAATACTAAGAAAATTCTAGATGAGGTTTTTACAAGTTAAATACTCAGGATTATTGGTTACTTTTTTGATTTTGCTTTTGACTTCTGGTGCATGTGTTAACGTGTCTGTATCCTTATTGTTCAACTAAAAGTAATTATGTGAGAGCTGTAATCCAATTTGTTTGAAAGCATCGCTGCTTGCTTTCTGTAGCACTCTTATTAGTTGATTGATGACATCTCCATTTAATTAACGTTTATGGTTTGCTTTCCTTTTCAGCCACTGGTGCTGCAACCACCATCTATGCAGTTGAGGCAGATGGTGATCCAAATGGTGGGTTTGAAAAATCGAAGGAGCCAGGTGAAGTGCAATATCTGATTAAATGGAAAGGCTGGTCCCACATCCATAATACCTGGGAGACTGAGGAAACACTGAAGCAACAAAATGTTAAAGGAATGAAGAAGCTGGACAATTATAAGAAAAAAGATCAGGAAACAAAACGATGGTGAGTATTTTGATTTTTACTTATATGTTACATGTTTTTATAATAATATAGATGTTCTGTTGTGGTTCTGAGACCTCTTTGTGAGGTTATGATTTGAAGTGTCTATGCAACAAGAACACAAAAAAAAGACTTAATCTCCCCAAATCTTTGCAATCTTGTAAGCTTCTGAGCATGCTGACTTTTTTGGTCAAGCATGTGAGAATACTTGCACATCGTGTAAAATTGGATCTTCCAGTTAGCAGCTGCTTCTCCCAGATTTTAGTGTCTGTTACAGAAGTTTGCACAAGATGAATGTAAATGAAATGTAAAAGGGGAAAAAAAGAAAGTCTTTGCTTTTTTTACTAGTTTTGAAGTTATATTTTGATCAGAGATCTTCAGGATCAGTGCAGAGATTATTTTGCCAAGTATTTAGTTTTCTTGGCTTAGACTTCTCAGCCTTCTAGCCAACAGCTGAAGAAATATGTACATTTTGACGTCACACTTTTGACATTCAATTTTATTGGTATTTTAATATCACCTGTGAAGCCTGGTGGGACTTGGAGGGGACCTTCTTCATAAAAGGTACTCTTATGGAGAGAGCCTTGCACGGAGGCTCCATGGAGGTGTTCTGTGAGGGATACTGCTGTTGCCCATAGATGTTCTGCTTCATCCACATGGCTAATACAAGCTGGAGTGTCTCTTGATATGCCTTCTCAGGCACTAGTGATGAGGCAGCTAAGCCAGATGGAGCACTTTCATAGCAGGAGTTTCTGCCTTGTAGCCGCTTTAGAGCAGTTCCCTAAGAAACACTCCTCTGATGCTTATATTCAGAGCTTTAGAGCTGCCAAATTTTCTTAGTTTTAGAACTAGACTAAGTTCTAAAGTGTAATAAGTGTAATTCTAAATGTAATAAGCACTGTAAATAAATTCCCATTTCAGGCTGAAAAATGCTTCTCCAGAAGATGTGGAATATTATAACTGCCAGCAGGAACTTACAGATGATCTACATAAACAGTATCAAATAGTGGAAAGAATAATTGGTATGTGACAAACTTGTGGACAAAAAAATAGGGTTAAGAATATTACATGGTTATTGCTTGTATAATGCACTTGCATTTAAGAAACTTGAAGTTAAGAGAATAGATTTGGCTAACACTTTAATGCAGAACAAACTTTCTGATTAAAAATTGTCTTACCTCTTGTTGTGAAAATAGTTTAAGTTGTCTTACGATCTAAAATTAATGTTTTTTAAAATACATAAGGAAAATACTGATCTGAGATCTCTGATGCATTTATGCAGCTCATTCAAACCAGAAATCAGCAGCTGGTTATCCAGATTACTATTGCAAATGGCAGGGTCTGCCTTACTCAGAATGTAGCTGGGAAGATGGTGCTCTCATTGCTAAAAAATTCCAGGCACGCATTGATGAGTATTTTAGCAGAAATCAGTCCAAGACCACTCCCTTTAAGGACTGCAAGGTAAGTGTATCATTGCAATGGGTTTATAATCAATTATGATAGTAGAAGCGTATTTAATGCATCCAGAAACAATGTGTATATTATATTTTGTTTTTTTACTCAGTGATATTAATGAAATATGTATTTATATGGGTGTGTATAGAGAGGGAGAGACAGCAAGTAGCACTACCAAGAATAGATTTTTGTAAATGCTTCTCCCTTACCATTTTAGCTGACATGCATAGATGGAGTTTGGTTTCACTTATTTTAGAAACAACCTTTGTGGTGTGCTAATAGCTAATATCTTTGCTGTCATAGAATTTAGCAATCAAACTAATTTCAGGTGTTACTGTACAGCCTAGTTGGGTGAAGAATAGACACAGTTATCCAGCAGATTTCTTCTACTAAGTTGCTTTTGTAAGAAAATATCTTCATAATTTCTGTTAGTGTTAGGACTAATGCTCAATTTTCTTTGGACAGGTTCTGAAACTGAGGCCGAGGTTTGTTGCACTAAAGAAGCAACCATCTTATATTGGAGGGCATGAGAGTTTAGAATTAAGAGATTATCAGTTAAATGGACTGAACTGGCTTGCTCACTCATGGTGCAAGTAAGTATAGTCTGAAATGAATTTAGCTGTTTGGAAATTGTGAGATTTTATGTTAAAAGAAAAAGTGAATCTTTGAAAGATGTATGAGTTTTATAATTTTAAAGTAGACATGCAAGGAATAGTGCAAGCTTTTTGTTAAACATTTGAAAAATAAGTAGTATGCTAAAAGGTGTTATGTGATTTTTGAAATTGATTATATCTAACTAAACACTTCAAGATTTACAGTTGCAAAGTCTATTTTTAATGTTCAAAAATAATCATTTTTCTCCCTTTTTTCTTTCTCAGAGGGAATAGTTGTATTCTTGCAGATGAAATGGGTCTAGGTAAAACAATACAAACAATTTCTTTTCTGAACTACTTGTTTCATGAACATCAACTATATGGACCTTTCTTGCTCGTTGTGCCCCTTTCTACCTTGACATCTTGGCAAAGAGAGATTCAGACTTGGGCTCCCCAGATGAATGCTGTGGTTTACTTAGGAGATATAACTAGCAGAAATATGGTGAGTATTTGTATCATCAAAAAAGATCAGCGGCAAGCAAGGCTAATTTCATGTTTTGTCTTCTGTTCCTTTTCTGTATTTTTGTTCAGGAATGAGCAAATACTCACTAGAAAGCAAAATGAAAACTTAGATATTTGATCTGCTGTAAGCATGTGAAAGATTTCCTTACTGCTAACTAATAAAAAGGATTAACAATGTAGATTTCTGTTTGAAAATAGTCTTTAACCATGGAATTATTGGGGTGCAAGGCAAGACAACCATGCATTTGATTCATTTTTGTAAAGGAGTGTTCTAAGTAACTTCACCCACTAAAATAAAAAAAAAAATAAAAAATCCAAAACTTCTTGGCATTTCTTTGTAACTTTAAAAAAATATATCTTGGGAGCTTTAGAGCTTGGACTAGCAGTCTTCCTACATTAGTGTGCTATGAATTTGCTTGGTGACCAGATTACTTTGTGTTAGTTAATGTTGCTGTAGTGCTTGAAATCGTCCCAGTCAATAAGCCTTTTTCTGCAGCTTACAGTTCACTTAATTCTCTTTGTAGATAAGAACTCATGAATGGATGCATCCACAGACCAAGCGATTAAAGTTTAATATACTTCTAACAACTTATGAAATTTTGCTGAAGGATAAGGTAATTGCAATAACCTTTTTCAGGGAGATACAATAACTTGTCCGGTGCAGAACTCTTTTTAGGGGTGCATATATTTGAGTTCTGGGTCAGTAAATGGATGGAGAATTTAACAATTCTGCTTTCAGAAGTAGGACAGTAGAGTTTTCTTTCAGCACTTGTAGGGTTTTTTGTTTGTTTTTGTATGTGTAATGAGGCTTTCTACCTTCTTCCCCTTTTTTTAACCCTTTATTGAAGGAGTTGCACTTTTTTCCGTAGTTGAGTTCCCTAGATTTGGCTTCTCATTAGTGTAATAATTGGTTTTAGTCTTGAATCACGCTCCTTCCTTTAAGATCGTCATCAGAGAACTGAAAAAAACAAACCAACCTTCCACCATTATGTCTGTGTTTTTAGAACTCTGAAATTCCCTGTAGTTTTTTTCCTTTGTGTAGTTCTCTCCGTGATGGTCCCACACAGTTATTTTTAAACCTTCTAGTGGTGTATCAAAATTTTTGCAGAAAGCCAGTGAGCAGAGCTTTTTTACTTTTTTGTTCTTTTCCATGTGCTCTTTCTGTCATGTGAAAAATTACTATAGGTTGGCTGTTTGATCAGCTTTCTTTTCTTTTTAAATTTAGTATGTACTTCTTTAGAATGCTTCAGTAGTTCAATAACAGAAGTTCAATTTAACAAATTAAATGCCTAGACACATAGGTGTCTGTATTTTGTTAAAATAAAATATGATATTTGTAGCCTGCTGTAAAATACCAGAAACTGCATCAAATGCTTATTAGTATAATGTTTCTCTTCCCACTCTCTGTTTCTTTAAAGTCATTCCTTGGTGGTCTGAATTGGGCATTTATAGGAGTTGATGAAGCTCATCGTCTGAAAAATGATGATTCCCTTCTGTACAAGACACTAATAGACTTTAAGTCTAACCATCGTCTTCTTATTACTGGAACTCCTCTGCAAAACTCCCTCAAAGAGCTTTGGTCCTTGCTGCACTTCATCATGCCAGAAAAGTAAGCAAGAGCTTTTTGTGATACGGGCTGATATTTTGTCACAAGTTTCTTATTATGGAGTATTGCAGCAATTTGGAGAATTGCATAAAAAGAGTTGTAGTAATCTGTATAAAGCAGGTACACGTCTTCGATGCTGCTTGAGATAAATACTTCTGGTAGCAATTGCTATTTTTTCGCTGTGTTACTAGCCCACAAAAAGATGGAATGATGTATGGATCAGGGATCTGAAAATCTGAAAAGGTGCTTTGTCCCAGTCTGAAAGATGGCTTTACTCTGGAAATTTACCAGATGGATTTACTCTGGAGAAATAGAATGGGATTGAGGATGCCTTTTTTCCTCTGTTTTCCGTTAAGGAAAGCAGGTTTGTAGCAATGTGCCAGATGCTGATAACCCGTAGTTGAGTCACGTAGCTAGTTTGCCCATGTGGCTTGCCAACAGTAGGTTTACTGTACTACCATATCTTAGAGTAATTTGTGATTATATCTAGGAAGAATGAGAACTCTTAGCACATGTTCTTATCAGATATGTTGTAAATGCAAAGCACTGCAGCTGGTTTGGGTGCTATGCTTTGCGTTGCAGGCTTAAGATGAAGTTGTTACCTGGCATGTGTTCTTCATCTAACTGCTTGGCCAATCTCTTAGTCTGGGTAATCATCCATTCCATACAAGCTGAAAAAAGTACATGAAGTGTCTGGATCTCACATGCTGTCTTCCAGCCATGGAGCCATTTCTCATGTGGCACAATAAATGCAGTAATAGAATTGCTGCAACCATCTATCAGGGTTTTGCTGCAGATGCTGTGAAATGAAATGTTGAGCCTCCACTGAGTAAATTCAAATTGAGTAATTATTTTTAATTCTGCAGAAGTGTTTGCGAACACTTCTGTAACTCTTCTGGTTACAGAGAAAGTACTTTTAATTTCTTGGAGATAAAAATGAAATGGAGGATGTGGGGAGTAGAGGAAGAAATCATATGTTTCTGTGCATATGCAGAATATTTATGCACATGTATGTTGGTGTTTGGTTGCTTCTTGCCTGTCACCACCCTTGGGACATTCACAGTACATCACGATTTTCATAGTGATTTCCATAGTCACTCATTCTGTTATTTATATTGAAGGTTTTCTTCTTGGGAAGACTTTGAAGAGGAACATGGCAAAGGGAGAGAGTTTGGTTATGCAAGTCTCCACAAGGAACTTGAACCATTTCTACTGAGAAGAGTTAAAAAAGATGTGGAAAAGTCTTTACCTGCTAAGGTTGAGCAAATTTTGAGGATGGAAATGAGTGCATTGCAGAAGCAATACTACAAGTAAGAAATAACATTCTTGTGTTTTTTAATATAATGCATGTAACCTGCAATTTACTAAGTTTAATAGTTTTTGTGATACATTTAAGCTTAAGGCAGAACAAGTACAAACTTAATGCTTGTCAGAATTTTAACGCAGTGAAATTCCGTGACACAAAGGCTTAAAAATTACATTGGTCTAATCTTTATTCATTTAGCTGCTGTTGTATGCCATATTTGTACCTTTTTTCTTTTTTTGTCAGAAGCTGCATTTTCTTTTTAGTTTGCTTATGTTTTGAAACCTTACAAGTATCTTAATTCTACGTAAGGTTAGAAATTATTTACACTGTGCATTCTATATTATAGGTGGATTTTAACTCGGAATTATAAAGCCCTGAGTAAAGGTTCCAAAGGCAGTACATCAGGCTTCTTGAACATCATGATGGAACTCAAGAAGTGTTGTAACCATTGCTACCTCATTAAACCACCAGATGATAATGAATTCTATAATAAACAGGAGGCCTTACAGGTAATACTGCTTTCTTTTTTAATTACATCTGTATTAGGCATACAGTCATTTTACACTGTTGAGGCAATTTGTTCATTCTTACTAAAGTATATTACAAAAGAAGGAGATCTCAGTGTGAGTTTTACAGCTAAGTGAATTGGTTTCTTGTTTCTGAATTAGAACGGAGAATTAGACCATTAATAAAGACAACATCCCTAATTTTAATTGACCAAAATAAAAGGGAATAGTTTGAAACAGGCTATGTATTTTCAGCTGAAATAAGCTTAAAGCCCATTTAAAACCACATTAAAAAATAGTAAAATAGTTAGACAGCTAAACATGATATCAATGCAAACAGAGGACTGGTAGTACATCAACGATCCATATGATAGCTGGAAGTGATTTGCAGAATGTTTTAAAGGTTGATTTTTTTTTTCTTTTTAATAAAAGAACACTATTCTCTGTATGCCTGCAAACAGCAAAGTGGAAGGAAGTAAAAGTAATAAAAAACCAAAGCCTATTATGATTTTTGCTGTTTTTGTTAGGAATGAAAGCAGCTATAGCACCACTACCAAGAATGGGATTGGGGAATTCTCTTCTTTTCCTATAGGTTAGCTAGTTTTTGCATTGAAACTGTTGAGAACTACTTTAACAGGTAAAACAACTGGTGTTAGTTATGTTGGTATAAATGGCATCAAATATTTCTGAAGTTTTTTTTTTCTGGAAGCTTTAAAGGTGGGACTTAGAGTCCTTTTTCCAAAAGTATTGAATTGTGCAGTACCAGCTTATGATTTCAAGCTGTTTTATGTTATAAGGTGTTCCTCAAAGCTAGAGGATATTTTATTTAGAACTTGATGTGTGCAGTATTGACCATCTAAACTGTAATTAAACTGCCAGAAACTGTTCAGCCATTCTTTGTAATAATTGCCTGCTTTTAACAATGTCTTCCTTAGCCATCTTAGCCATCTTAAGCTTTGTTACGACAAAATATCCTCCTCCTTTCTGGCATAAAGAAAGTGCCTGACCCAAACTTCTCACTCCCCAAAATTGTCTCCCAAGCCTTTTGGAAGTTGAAGAGGCCTAAATTTTTGATGTTAAATTCCACGTGCCCAGGAGTTTTTGTTCCAGTTATTCCCAGCGGAGCAGGGAAGGCTGCCCAAAGCCTGTTAGACTCCACAAACAAGATTCTTCTCACCTCATCTTTCATGAGAGACTTGAGTGACGTGATGTTGTCTAGGAAAACTTGCAGGGTGAGGCAGCAGTGCCTGTTCATGAGATGGGAGATGAGGAAAAAGAAATTGTAAAATAGTTCCTTTAATAATAATCTTTTATACACATGTGCGCATACACACACAGATAAAAAATTAATAAGTCATAATAATCTCAAGTACTTTGACTCTGAAAGTCACTGTTTACTGGACAGGATAGAACTTGGGCCTAAACCTTAACTGCTCTGATCGGTAGCTCTGTATATTTACTTAATGCTTTGGTGCAACCTTAAGATGCTCTTCCTGAGCAGGGGCTGAGAATTGCGTTTCCTTTAAAAATATGCTACTGGATACTGCTATTGACTTCAGCTGAAGTACTCACTGCTTTTACAATGCCCTTTTACAAGACCAGGACACTTGCTAAATCCTCATTAAACCTTCAAGTCAGTCAGTGCTGCATAGTTGTTGATCCTTGTAGCAGCGTATTAGTCACCTGAATGTGTGTGTTCTAGGAGCGTGCGTCTTGTGTGCACGTACTAAAATATTTTTAAGGGAATGTTAAAATCTCTGTCATTCTTACTATAACAGTAGGCAAGAAAGCAAACCCAAGATGAATGTTTAACAAATTGCAGTGCATATTCATGTTGAAATGAACTTTGTAATATATATTTGCATTGTTCTTGCAGCATTTAATACGTAGCAGCGGGAAACTAATCCTTCTTGACAAGCTACTGATTCGTCTGCGAGAACGTGGCAACAGAGTTCTGATTTTCTCTCAGATGGTGAGGATGCTGGACATCCTAGCAGAGTATTTGAAGTATCGCCAGTTTCCCTTTCAAGTAAGAAATTTTGCTGATAGTAACCAAAAAGTTTACTCCTGTTTTTTTTCTTAATTTTTTTTTTTTTTTTTTTTTTTAAAAAGATTTACGTAAATCTATCCTTATATAGGAAGCCTGACAGTTGCTTACATACTAAATGAGATTTTGAAATGGAGTTGGTGGAAAAGACAGTGTAAAATGCTACATTGCTAGGATTTGTTTTGTTGTCTGTGCAACTGAGAAATTGAAGTTGCTCTGATTAGAAAAATGAATTTCATACTGTTATGTTAACTGTGGTATTAAATCTCTTTAGAGACTTGATGGATCAATAAAAGGAGAGTTGAGGAAACAAGCACTGGATCATTTTAATGCAGAAGGATCAGAGGTATGGTATTAGTTGGGCATTAGTCAATATATTACCTGTGAATTAGTTGAGCATATTCCTAAGAAATAGACAAAAAATGAAGGCTGAGAAGACTCCTGGGTGCAGCTATATAAAGTTGAGATTTTCTTGTCATTACCTAGAATATAATTTTTACAACTCTTAGATTTTTTTCAAAGATGATGTTAAATTGGAAAACAATTTATGAAAATTATGTTTAATTAACTAGTTATTACAATGTTTTAATATTTTTCAGTGTCTTTTATCACAGTAGTTAAGTACTGTATAAGCCCTGAAAAATTCAGCTTCCTATCTTTGGGTAGGACTTAATTGTAAGATTTTTACAAGAGCCCTAAACTCAACAAGTCTTCAG
>JAVCKT010034069.1:0-18657 GCA_032273925.1 Rhynchotus rufescens
CTGCAGCCCCCCCTTGGCCCTGGTTGGGTGCGGGGGGGGGGGTCCCCATCCCTCCCGCCCTCGCTCACCATGGCCGGGCGCAGGGGCTGCTCGGTGCGACGCGGGCGGCAGCCGGGGCGCTTGTGAGCGGGACCCGGCGCCACCGCCCTTCCTGCCAGCCCTGACTCAGCCCCGCGCCCGGCCTCCCTTCCTCCCACCCCGGCCTCCCTCCTCCCGGGCCTTCCTCCCTCCTCCCGGGCCTTCCTCCCTCCTCCTCTTCCTTTCCCCCTTTACACTTATCCCCCCCCTCTCATTTTCCCCCTCCGCGCCTTCCACCTTTCCTTGTTCTCCAGCCCCTTTTCTGCCTTCTCCTCCTCATTCGTCCCTTTGCCTTCGCTCCTCACCCGCCCCAGGCCACAATTTCCTTCCTCCAACGACCTGTTTTCCCTATCAAAACAGTCAAAATGTGGTCAAAATGGTCAAAAAGTGCTCAAAACGTGTCCCCCTCCACCCAACCCACCCTCCCAAAGCTGGCGTATTTAAACGCAAATGCATCAGAGGGATTTTTCAGCCTGGGAAACTGCTGCTTCCCCCTGGACTTTGCAGATCCTGCACTTCTGCCAACTCCTCCTTCTGCTCCCGGCCCCTTTGTATCTCCAGGACTGGAATGTCGTATCCTGGTGGCTGGAATGTCGTATCCCCGGGGCTGGAACGTCGGGGGAAAACGGCCAC
Organism: Rhynchotus rufescens; assembly: GCA_032273925.1. Classification (NCBI taxonomy): domain Eukaryota; kingdom Metazoa; phylum Chordata; class Aves; order Tinamiformes; family Tinamidae; genus Rhynchotus; species Rhynchotus rufescens. The sequence continues at coordinate 712 of JAVCKT010034069.1, forward strand.
GCGGGAAGCTCCTCCTCACCCTCCTTCCGTCCTATTGCAAAATCACGTCCCCATCCGCTGTGGGGCACCCACCACCCTCTCACCCAAGGCCACGAGCTGCCCTTACCACAAGGGTTTCTTAATGCGAGGAGGGACAGGGGTCCCAATTGGGACCCACCACCCCAAGGCTGGATGGAGGAAGGAGGGCAGCACTCGGTGCATTCATCAGCTCTTTATTGCGTATTTTTTCATGCAATACATCAACGTGAAGGAGAAAGGACATCAGCATCGAGGAGAAAGAAGCCCTGCCCCTGCTGCCCTGTAGTAGCCAGAGCAGAGCTCAACGGCTCCACCATCTCCTTGAGCCGCGCTGGGATTCTGCTCAGCTGCTAGGAGAGCAAGAACACGTAGCCAGAAGCACCAGGTCTGCATTTGATGGTGACTTTTCCCAGCCTTGAGGATTTTCAGGCCCTACTTGAGCAGGATTGAGATGCTAGGAAGTGTTTCTTGCGTGCGTTGCATAGTAGAAGTGGACAAGCAGTGGAGTTTGCTGCAGGGCCTGGGTGGCACGAGAGCAACGGGGGAGACGAGGAGCAGCGGTGATGGCAGGGCCTAAAGGACAGAGTCACCCGAGGAGCCCCGATTCTGAGAAAGCGAGGACTACATGCTGCGAGGAGGACAGAAACGGTGCAGAAAAGCAGAAGCTGTGGAGCTTGAAGCTGCCGGCGCCGAGACCGGAGAGCAGCTGCAACCCTCGAAGAGGGCAGGGGAAGGCTCCACGACTACCCCGTAGCACCTGGACATCTCCTTAAGGAGCCTCGGCCTTGGTGGGGCACCTCGGTGCCTCCCGCGGCTGCGGGTTGGGCTCCTCCGCAGCTCGTCGGCCCGTCTTGCGTGCAGGTGCCTTCCGCCCTCCGCTTTCCGGGGCGTCCGGAGCCTTCCCCAGGTCTCCGGCCTCCGGGCTGCGTTCAGGCGCCTTGGCCTTCCCCTCCGTGCACTGATTTTGCTGCTGACCGTCCTCCCGCTGGGGCGATTCTCCCTCCTGCGGTTGAGCCTGGTTGCCCTCATCCCCGGCTGCTGGGCGGCACTCGGATTTGGCTGCCCTTGGGACACCTTCTTTGGATTCGTTTTCCTGCGGCTCCGTGTTGGGCTCAGGCGCCCTTGGGCACTGCTCGTTCGTCCTGGTATCTCCAGCTTCACTCTGTGGTGGAGCAGGTTCATCCTTAACGCTCTCCGATGGGGCCTCCTCTTGCCCCTCTCCTTTGGCTTCTGTTTCAGCCCTCTCCTGCTGATCTTTGGCTTCTGTTTCAGCCCTCTCCTGCTCACAGGGACCTTCTTTGTCCTGCACCTTGGGTCGCTCCTTGAGCTCCTCTCGGTCCTCAGGGCTGGACTCCGCGGGCTGCTGATTGCCGCCTCTACCCGGTTGCGCTTCTGGCACGCACGGTCCTGTGCGTTGCGTGGCTTCAAGCTCCCCTGGTTCCCCTGCTTTGCTGTTGTCTTCTCCACGTTCCGGCTCCTGGCGGTTGCTGCCTTCGGACGGCGTTGCCGGAGGCTGCGGCGGCGCGTAGCATTTCGTCACGTAAACGGGCTGCGCGGAGCGGTGCTGCTGGGGACAGACAACCTTGTAGGTGACAGCTTGGGGATCATCCAGGCTCCGGATGACGTGGATCAGATAGGCTGCGGTGTGGGGCTCGCAGGCCGGAGGGAGGACCTTCACATCTGGCCGTACGTCTGCCTCATTGGGGAGATAGGATACTCTCAAGTCTGAAACGGTGTCCAAATCTCCTGGGAGGCTGAGGTCCTTTGTATCCAACACAACTGTTTGGTAGAAGCTCTTGTCACTGCTTCCTTCACCTTCACGCGAGGCATCTGTGACTACGGTTTCTTGCTCCTGTACCACGCTCCGGTTCTCAATGTCACAGGGCTTTGCTGGCTCGGAGTCATGGGAGCAGACCCTCCTGGCTGCCTCCCCACGAGCCTCGGGTTCCTCGGTGATACGTCGAACCCTCACGTCAGCTTCAGCTGCCACTTCAATGGTACGTCGGGTGCGCTCGTAGGTGTCAATGGGACCTCTTTCTTCCCTCTCTCTTGTCTCACGTCGGATGCTCTCTGAGACCTCAGCTTCCACATCAAGGGAGCGAATGATCCTCCTCTCCTGTGCAGGCTCCTCCCTCTCCCGTCCCTGGCGAATCCTCCTCTCATCATCCTCAACTACGTCACAGTCTCGTTCCCTCCGTCTTCCGTCCCCATGAGACTCAGGTTCCTTGGTGACACGTCGAACCCTCACATCAGCTTCAGCTGCCACCTCCACATCGCGTCTAGTGCGCTCGTAGGTGTCAATGGGACGTCTCTCCTGTCTCTCCCTTGTCTCACGTCGGATGCTCTCTGAGACCTCAGCCTCCAAGTCACGGGAGCGAATGATCCTCCTCTCCTGTGCAGGCTCTTCCCTCTCTCGTCCCTGGCGAATCCTCCCCTCGACTTCACCTATGTCACAGTCTTGTTCCCTCCTAACTCTGTCCCCACGAGGCTCAGCTGCTTCAGTGATACGTCGAACCCTCACGTCAGCTTCAGCTGCCACTTCAGTGGTACGTCGGGTGCGCTCGTAGGTGTCAATGGGACCTCTCTCTTCTCTCTCCCTTGTCTCACGTCCGGTGATCTCTACCACTGCAGCTTCCACATCACGGGAGCGAACGATTCTCCTCTCCTGTGCGGGCTCTTCCCACTCTCGTCCCTGGCGAATCCTTCCCTCCAGGTTTATTTCTTCGTCTTGGAAATGTTCCCTCCTTTTTTCGTTTGTGTAGGGCTCCCGTTTTCTCCTTTCCTCATCTCTTTCGTCACGCAGCTGTGCTTGAATCCTCCTTCTTTGTCTGTCCAGGTTCTCAGCCTTGGTTTCTGAGCTGTGTGTTATTTCTTCATATACACGTCTTCCCGGCTCATGTCTTTCATAGCAGCTTTGTTCCACTACTAGTGGTTCTTCAATATATGATTGATATAGGCATTTCACTTCTTTTCTTTGCACTCCTTTCTGCTCCCTTGTCTGGCGGCGGTTACCGTCAATCTCTTCTGCTTCCAGCTCACGGCGGTGATAGCCGCTTGTCCCGTTTGTGAGTAACCCAGTCCTCTGTGGCCGAATGTCACTTCCTCCAGCTGCTTCTTGTACTGCCTCTTGGTCTTGTGGATGATGGTTTTCTTCATCATTCATCTGTGGTGCTGGCTCTTGTGGCTCACGACTATTCCACCGGTTTCGTAGTGGTTGAGGTTTCCTTGGCTGGTTGTGACTCTTCACGTCTGCCACTTGATCTGGCCGAGGCCCCTCTTGATTTCGTCTGTCATCTGCCCGTGGTTCGGGCCGACGTGCCTGCAAGCTGCCACGTTCGCTGGGTTGTGATTCTGATTCATGCGGTGTGCTGTGAGTCCTCACATCTCCTTTTCGCTCTGACTGACGTGTCTGACGGCTGCCTCTTTCCTCCACCAGTGGTTTTGGCTTTCTTGACTCACTATGGCTCTGTACATCTTCTTGTCCATCCAGCTCAGGTGGCTGGAGGATGTTACTTTGGTTACTTGGCTCTTGGCTTCGTTCTTCATATACTCGAGATATTGGATCTTCAGATCTGCTGGTTCTTTTTGCATCATCTCTGTCTTGTGTGTTACGTTGCTGGTGATGACTCTCTGTTTCCTGTAGGGTTTCGAGCTTGTGAACCCTGGTGTCACGTTGTGGTTGAGGTTCACAGGATCGATGGCGATTACTGTCACCAATCTGTGGTTCCTCTTCCTGGAGCTGGCGTTGGTGCCCTTTATTATTAATTTCAGGCTCTCGAAGTGACTTCCCACTGGTTATTAGCTTTGTTCTTTGCAGAAGACACGGTCCCTTCTGCAGGTACCAGTAGCAGGCCTTAGCCACTCTGAATACCAGAAATAGGAACTCATTAAAATCTATTTTCCCATCGCCATCCCATTCAAGAAAGTGCAGGATCTTGTCGATGGTTTGAGAATCACGTGGGTTCTGCAGGGAAAACAAGCAGGAAAACAAGAACAGGGTTTTAGACATCGTGTTCCTTTACAGAGAAATACAACACACAGGAGTAACTGCAACGTTCTATCTTGTACAGCTTTAGTTTTATAGCTCAACAACACCCCCATGCCGTTGTTCTCCACTTTTCTGGTGGTTCCCTGGCTATAGCTAAGCAGCCAGATCTCCTCCTTTGGACAGGTGCTGTATTCTCCCACTGGATGCATTTCCTTTGGAAGAAGACCATAACTTCCCCCAGTTTCTTCCCCAGTTTTTGCCGATTTGCTCACAGCGGAATTGGTCGAAGCAGCTGTCGAAGCAGAGACACGCATCTGCTGCTGCCGTTTGGTAGGAGCCTCCCCATCCCACTGCCATCTGGTCCTGAAAGTCATCCCCTCTCCCGGAGGAGATGTCTGCAATCACTGCTCTCCACTCAGCGTCCATAAGGGCTTCGAGGGCTCCCACTCACCGCTATGACGTCTGCAAACTCCTTCAGGATAAATTCTTTCATCTCCCTTCTGCTGAGGATGGAGCTGTCTCCATCTTCGCTCGCGTGTTCGTGAAAGAGGCTAATGAGGGTGGAAATGCTGTCTAAGAGGCGAGACATCTTCCTGCAGATTCAAGCAAACCTGTAAGGAAAGTAGGAGATATAAGGGGCAGGATACACTTACTTGAGCATGAGCTCAAAGACCTTTGCTCTAAAGGTCTTTGAGCATGAGCTTGAGCCTTGAGCATGAGCTTAAAGAAGGGCTCAAAGAAGAGAGCCCTTCTCTGGGAAGAGTTGCTGGGCTCAAATAGGCTCTTTGTGTTGATGGGCTGCCGTGGGCTCTGTGTCTGCTCCTGTGCCATGATGACCACTGGGAAGAAATTCAAAGGCTTCAGAGGTTTCGTGGGATGCAGGGATGTTCTTCAACTTGCCTGCCAGCATAGTTGGGGCATGTTCGGTGCAGGATGGCAGCATGTGTGCATTTATGGGCCACAAGCGATGATGAATCAGGAGATACCCCTAAAACCCCATCCAGGTAGTGCTATACCAAGTGTTTATGGTTCCAGGGTGTGTGCTGCTGTCTACCTGCCACTGGAGATATACCAACTTCTCCGGAGCAGATTAGAGGATGTCTAATGCACTGGTGGCATGTCCTAACGCAAGATGTAGCTGGCTTAGAGAGGTTGCAGAGCATTAAAACAAGCCCTGTGGCCAGTCCTCCTAGGATCAGGAGTGTTGTAAATCAACTGATCATTGCAGCGTCAATTCCCTGGCAAAGAGATTTTGGCCAGAGGAGAACTGCCAGATCACCTAGGTCAGAGCTCCTTAGTTTTACTGCGATCTGCTCTGCCTAAAGCAGCTCTCCTGTTTGAGCTTGATGTCTGGGAACCTCAAAAGCCACCCGCCTTCTTCCTCACAGGATCCCAAAGCCTGTTATCGGGGTACACCGGAGCTGAGATCTCAGCTTGCACGGGGGAAGCTGTGCTGCCCATGGAGCCTGTAGACACGCATGCACCTACGCACACCACCCTGCACACAAAGTTCTCTTTTTTGGTATTTCAGCAGAAATCTGGACATTTCTGTGATGTGTTGTGGCTGCCAGCTGAATCCAGACCAAAGCCAAGCAAAAAACCTGTCTGCTCTTTCTTCAGAGGACCATTGCTTCTACACATAGGCACAATGATAACAGCATGCGAATGTCCAGATCTCCCAAAATAACACTTTCCTGCATATAAGTATCAAAGACCCCTGGAAAACAGTGCCACAGGAGTGACGTTGTCACCCTAGATGGCTTCTATGCCAAGAGCATGTCCCTTCCAAGCAAAATGAGCGTTTCAAAAAGAATGACTTACCCAAGTCACCAGCAGGATCAAGAGGGTTTCCAGTGAAGCCGTGCGGAGTGAGCGGAGGACTGGGGAGCTTTTATAGGGTCCTTGACGGAACTAAAGCAAGGAGACACCCTTTGTGGACATTGTCCTGATTCATCTTTGGCCAAACCCAGCTGCACCTTCACGTCCTCAAACGGGTTATTTGACTTATCATCCTCTTACCTATCATTTTAACCCAGAAATAGCAGTTATCATGTGGCAATTCAAGAACTGGCTGGTTCCACCTAATCCGGGTTGTAAAGTTATTTTACAGGGTGATTTTGTTTAAGATTTAAAAGAAAATAAAAACTCAAATAGCTATAAAACTTAAAGATGTGTTTGTGGGGTGGCGTATTTTTTATATATATGTGTCAGGAATTACCCGTGGGTTTTTTTGTGCTGTTCCTTCAGTGCCTTGGGTTTGCTCTGGAGGGTTTTTGCAGCGGAAGAAGGACAAAAGGACCCCTGGACACCACAGAAATGGTGAAATAGAGGCGTACGGCAGTAACATCCCCAATTCCCCCACGACCCCTTGGTCTGGTGGTGTCCTTGTTGGATATGCTGAAAAATGTACTTTGTTTTTTGGTGATTTCATTGCATTATTCAGGTTTCTGTTGAAGAAAAGGAATATTTTCATATTGCGAAGTTTGAAAGATGAGATTTTTTACAAGGAAATATCAGATTGATAAGCGGTGACTTTTCATTGACAAAAATCATGAGAGAACATTTTCAGGTGGACCATCTTCCAGGACTGACTTTCAGTTTAACTTTGCTTGATCTTTAATTAAAACTAAAAGCTAAAACATCTCTACCAAGAGGCAGATTTACATTGAATCTCATCTGGTTGCCCTAGGCAGCGTTCAGTCCGCAATCCTCTCTATATTTTTTTATCTTTTAATGTATATTAATTAGAGACCGACTCATTTCTTCATTCATCTCCAAGTCTCCCAATACCCAGAGGAAACAGGGATGACTTTAGCCAGGACGCCTGGGTCCCTGCTTTTGGCTTGGGAGGCAGGATGGTTGCTTCGACAAGCGCGACGGGGACATTGCGGAGAGGCTTCGGAACATGAACTTGTCCTGCAGCCTTGGCTGAGCTGCTCATCTGGCCCATCACTAAGGTGAGATAATAGTGGGTGTAGGAGCCTAATTAATTAGTGCTGGTAACACCTTGGGGATACTCATATAAGTGCGCATAAGGATTGTTACCAACCACACTTCATTTTTTAAGCTCTTTTTTTTTTTTTCAAGATTAAATTATACTTGTGCAAATTATACCCCACCTGTGGGATAATGATACCCTTGGGAAACTGTAATTTTACAGTGGATTGGAGTTATTATTAAAATTAGAGTATTACAGTGCAGTTGGGGCTTGTCCACTTTGTGTCCTATAACAGTCTGTAATCCCACCCGCAGGAGTTACAGCAACGTGGGATGACCAGGAGCTCTTGGGGCGACTGCATAGAAGGGACGGGGCATTTGGAGGACGTGCGTGTGGAAGAACTTCTTCCCTTTCGCACACTTTGCTGTCATTCCTGGAGCAGACGGGTAAGTTTGAAAGCATGTTTCCTGTAGCACCAAACCCCTGAATTCTCCAAGGGTTCAGGCTTCTCAAACTTCTCCTTTAGAAGAGAAGATGTAGTTGGGTTTTTCAAATTTATTAGGCACCAAAATAGAGATTCTTTTCAAACTAAAGATCTTAAATCTCTTGCCCCTTGGAGGGAAGAAGATTGGCTGCTGCCTTGAGGAGATTAAGTGTTTTTGTTCCTTTCTGTCTTGAGGTATCTTCAGCTCCTTTGGGATGGTGGAATATCACAGGAACCATCCTGGAGCTAAAGCTGAGAGAGACCCAAGTGGGTCTGGAAAAGCGGAGGGTGGAGGAACTAGGAACGATGCTGGGAGAAGGACGGAGGAGAAGGATGGAGAAGGACGGAGGAGCGGTGCCCAATGCCAGGTACAAGGTGCCAGCAGCTCTGCTCGCCCCTGAGAGGGGCACCCATGGGACAACTCTGCCCTCCTGCTCCTACCAGCGTCCACAATTCCCTGTTCTGTGCCCATCACTGGAACAAGACCAGGAGCATCCAGGCTGTTCCTTGGCTGAGGGCTCATTCCCTGCTCTGCCACACGGCCCCCTGAGGTCCCATCCTGCCTAGTCCTTCCAGCCCACCCAAGGGGGACACTGCAAATGCCTTCCCATGGTTTTGTAAGAGTCCATGGTGTTTGGTGGGATCAGTTGACACTTGCATGGAGCAGAGGAGCGTGAGGATCATTTCGCCACGGAGCATTGGGCGCCTTGCAGGGTTCACCCCGTGTGGGAGACCTGTTTCCTTCCAGCATGTCCCAGAGCTCTCAAAGAGCTGTTTGTTTCACCTGGCTGATTTTCATCATATAATATTGTATAATAATATATTTCATTATATAATATATAATAGTATATTATATAATTCTCATTAAATTGAACAAAGAACCCCCCCTTGCTTCAAATACAGTACTCCTGGTGGCAAAAGTAGTGTTATTAAGAATATATTACACAACAGAAATGAGCCAGGGGTCAATTTAGCACAAGACATTCTTCTTTCCCCTGTTTTCATTCCCACCTGGACCTGGCAGCATCAGCACTGAAATCGCTTAAGCCAAGCTCAGCATTTCTCTGAGCGCAGCAGCCACGTTCCTAGCAGGGCTTGGTAGTTGTTGAACCCCATTCCTTGGCCCTGCACAGGGCATCAGCAGAAGAATATGGACAAAGCCATGGTGGGTGGATGGCTGGATGTGTGGGGATGGTTTTGAAATGCTGATTTTTCTGCCCTGATTCAGCACAGAGCAAATTGTGAAATTCCCGGGTGTCCCAGAGGAATGAGGGTTTATTTCCCAGCGGAGTGCCTGCGTGCTGCATGCCACTGGCCACTAAGCAGGAGGTGCGGGCGCGTTTGCAATTTGCTGATTCTCCTGATAGGTTGCAAGTGAAAGAAAGCATGGTGCAAAACAGGCTGGGCACCGCGCTGCCGAGCGGAGCGCCGAGTCCTGGGGCTGCCTCGCGGTCCAGCCGTGTCTGAGCCTCAGGAGCACCTCCAAGGACGTCCCCAAACAGCTCATATTTTCAAAACCACCCATATTTTTGATTTAGACATTCTTTTTTTGTATTTTCAAATCAGACTCTGTTCCCCAAACCAGCTCATGTTTTCAAAACCACCTGTATTTTTGAATTAGATATTTTTTGCATTTTCGAATCAGATTCTGTTCCTCAAACTACCTGCTCTAAGTCTAAAACCAGCTCAATTTGTGCACGCTGTGCGTGTGATCTATTGCTGGCCTGCTGGCTGCTGCTGGGATCAGATGCACGTGGAAAATAATTTCTTGTGCTCAGTGGACCTCCTTTGGAGGCTTCAATGGCCAGAAAGGGACTTTTGATCTTCACAGCCTGCTCCCCATCTCCCCTGCTTCTCAGAATACAACTAAGTGAGGTTAAACGTGACAAATCCCTCCCTTTCAGGGCTAAGCGGCTCTTTGAGAAGGACGCCCGGAGCAGGTGGATGCTGCGAGGGATCTGCTCGGAGGTTGACGGGGCCGTTGACTTCATGCAGGTCTCTACCCTCTCCAGAGATGTCTCTCCTGGGGGATGTCTCTGAATGCAGGCTGACATCCTCACCTCGGCAGAACGGCTGAGGTACCTCCAGGCCTCCCGTTGGGTTGACGACTCGGCTGGAGCATCCACCAAGGGTCGTGGTTTGGCTCTGCTTTGCTTTGGGGGCGGTTCAGCTCTGGTGGAAAAGGATGGGGGGGTAGGACAGGGCAGAAGAGCCCAAGCGGGGAGGAGAGGGAAGGTCTCCAGAGGCAGAAGTGGTGCTGCAAACACCACTGATGCCACCACAGCTGGACTGGGATGCAAAACCCCAGCGCCTTTGAGAGCGGGGCACCCCTTGGCCTGGTGTAAGCTGAAGTCTGCTCAACATAGGGAGAATCTGGTGCAGAAAGGCAGCCCTTTTAGGATATCTGCTCCAAAGACAGGACCATCTCCCTCTCTGTCCACACCTCCACCTAACTCTGATAAATGGAACAATTTGGTCATGTGTCAAGCAAAAAAAACCCACAGAGTCCCCTGGTTCTCTGTGCTGTGTCACATCACCCAGGTGCCCCTTTGGAGGGAGGCTGAGAACACGCTTGCAGCAACACACTGGGACACGCTGTCGTTTTGCCTTGCGTTTTATTGTCACATAAGCAAATGCAGCCCCAAAAAAAGTGAAAGAGAAGGTCAAATAACTCAGCCCAGATCAAGGATGTGAAGCCCAGTGGTAATAAGGAGTTAGGCAAGAGAAGGAAAATAGGAACCCAAGCAATGGTGAAACTGGACCAAATGTACATCCTGGTAGGGGACAAGCTCCAAGCAGATCTCAAGCGTTGAGCTGGCTTAAGGAGAGAGGGGAATTCTGCGGGGACAGTTTTGAGCTTGTCCCAAATCACATCGTAGCCAACAGAGGGAAAGGTATTCCAGCATTTCCTATTTGGTGTTGACTTCTCTGCCTCGGTTACAGGAGGGATTGGTTTTGCCGTTCCTGCTGTGGTGACCATGAGAAAGAAACTGCTTCAGATTTGGAGACTTAGAGGAGACTTAGAGGAGACTTTGGAGACTGAGAGGAGGGGTCTGACCAAGCCATGGGTTGGCTTTGGCACCGCTGTCTTGCTGTGCATCAAAGCTCTGCATCACTGAGCTCCTGCGCCTCAGGTTCGTGATGGAGGGGTGGATCCTGGCGCGGTTCCTGGGTTTTAGCCCCCTTCCTAGGGCTCTCATCCTGCTCTGGGAGCTGCAGCTTGCAGGTCTCGCTAGGGCTGGGGTCCTGCTGAGGGGCTTTGCACATCTGCATCTCATTGCTTGCCTCCCTTGCTGGTGTCTCTGGGGGACAATTCAGGCCGTGCTCTGCTGACTCCATCTCTGGGGCCTGGAGGTTGCTCGAGGCATTTTCTTGTGTGTCAACATCCCGGGCCTGATGGTTGTTTGGACCCTCTTCTGGCCTCTCGGTCCCTTGGGTATCTGGGTCCTGTTTTGGCGCCCCGTTCTCTTCATCTGGATGGGTATTTCTGTTCTGCTCTGCAGTCTCCAAGGCCACAATCTCACTTCTCTTTGGGTTCTGTTCTGGTACCTCTGTCCTCTCAGCCTGAAGGGCCTCTGGCTCCTCATCTGGAGCCTGCTGGGTTTGGGGCGTCTCAGCCCCCTGGTCCTGATTGTCCCGGGTCTGCTGGTGGTGGGACACACCACGGGCTGCGTCCTCCCTACCTGCCTCCTCATGGACCGTCAGCTCCTGACCCTTTCCTAGCGCCTGGCCCTGCCTGAGCTCCTTGTAACAAGCCTTGGCCATGTGGAAAACCAGGGCGAGGAATTCACCGAAGTCAACCCTGTTGTCGCAGTCGTCGTCCAGGCTGCACAGCACCTTCTCCGTGGTTTCCAGGCTTTGGGGGTTCTGCAAAAAAAATAAAAAAACCCCAACCACAACGGTAAAGTTCATTAAAGTCCATTAACCCTTTGCATCATCCCCGCTGCAGAGCATCAGGGCCGGGTTGCCCCAGTCTCCGTGCGGGGACCCGTGGGATCCCAGCCCTGCCACCACCTCACCGCGATCACGTCTGCAAGCTCCTGCTGGATGAGCTGCCCCAGCTCCTCCTTGCTCAGGGTGCCCCGGTCCCCGTCTCTCCGGGCGTGCGTGTGAAAGGCGGTGATGATGCTGAGGATGCTTTCCTGGAGCCGGGCCATCTCCCTGCAAAACTGCACGAAAAGCACCAGCCGAAAGGGAGCTCGGCGTGTTTGTTTTCCAGGTAGATTACTCTTAATAACAGAGCTGAATGGGGAGAGAGAAAAGGAGCTGCCAGAGAAGGAGGAATGAAGTAGAACAAGGGAGAGAAAACAGAATAAGAAGAGAAAAATGAATCTTTGGGCTGCCGAGATGCCTGAGCAAGAGGATGAGCAGTGCTGGCCACGGAGATGAGGGCCAGAGAGAAACTGGGAAGGTGGATGGTGGGAGAGGGGAGCAAAGGTCTTCTTCTTGGCCTTAATTTGGCTTTATGTCATGCAGAGCAGAGCCCTAAACGCCGGTTCACGGGATCTCCTTTTGGAGAGCCCGGCAATTCCAGGAGCCCGTCCACGTGCTGAAGCTCCAGCCCGGCTCTGGAAATCGCCCGGCAAGGGATCAACGTTGTTCTCTGTATCCCGGCTTACCTGGGTCGGCGATAGGAACAGCTCAACCGCGCAGAGCGCTTGGACGCTTGGAACCTCCGCGCTTGGAGGTCTTATATAGAGCTCATAACCACAGCCTGCGTCCCACGAAGGAGACACCCCTCCAGCACGGCACCCCGAAACACCCCGAGCCCAATTACGCCGTCCCCTTCGTCCTCATTTCTCCCTTCCTCGTTACCTTCTGCGCTGATGCGTTTCTCAGGTCCCCGTGAGGTCCATCCAGGCCTGCCCCACCTGCGGACACATCTCGGAGGCATTTTACCAAAGAGGCTATTTTTACCATCAGAGGTTTTTAACATTGGGTGATGCCTGAGGAGCGCCCAACATCCTCGTGTTTGCAAAGGTGTTTCGGGCAATCCCCAAGTGACACCCAGGGGAGGAGGCCACAAGAAATGCCTTCGGTCGGCATTAAAAAAAGAGAAAAGAAGCAAGAAAATCGACATGTTCAGATTTACACGGTTCCTTCCAGAAACTCCTTCAGTGTTGTGTCAAGCAAAGAAACCTTTTCAAATAGTGCCACCAAGTGGCGTTTGGCATCAGCCTGGCCCATCCTGCAGCTCCATCACCCTTTACCATCCAGGGAAACCGAGGCCCACTTTGCTTCTCCAGAAACTGTGCTCTAGATCCCACTATGCAAGAGGAAAGCTCTTTTTTGGGCTCTATCCATAAGACTTGCAAGTGGCCTACCTTAAGTGTCCTGCTTTTAAAGCTCACTTTGCAGCCAACAAGTGGCTCTTAAGCGAGACTGATAACAAATATTGTCAATTTTTTATCTGTATCTAATCCGTATTTTCGCTCTGTTGACCTCCCTGTCCTGTTGCGTGAGAATCCACTGCGTTCTTCTACCTCAGGTGCCTGCTGTAACCTTCTCATGAAGATGCAAGGGGGAGAGGCGCATTCCTGCCCGATTTCTGCTCAAGCCCCTTGCCCAGCCCTGACCAGGGTGGCTCCTCTCGTAGGATAATAACAGGTTGGTGTTGAACAGCATTTCACGCCTGTTTTATGCAACTGGAAAAGGTTAGAGGGATGAACGATGGGTAGGTAAATTTAAAGAGAGAAGGAAACACCTGATTTTTTAGATGTTTCCTAATCCTAATCTATTTTACGCTAATGGCTGCAATAAAAGCTGATGCAGTTGTGTGGCCCTAGGGCTGGGAATGGTCTCTTAAGGATGTCTCCTCAAGAGATACGGGTTGGTCTCCAGCACTGCAGCCTCTTGGCTGCACTGGTGCTCCGAGAGCGACATCCAGCCTCCGAGGCTCAGGGTAGGAGCCGTGTCTTGGCATGTCCTTCTCCGGGGCGGCACCCGCCTTGGTGGGAAGAATAAATACGTGGGGAACTTGTTCTCGGAGCTGCCAAGGGGCATGTGTGTCTTGGCTGGGTTTCTGTGGCCTGCTTGCCGTGGAGGAGCGAGGCGGGGGCAGCTCTCGTGTCGGGCGACGATGCCCAAAGTTGCCTCGTGGCTAATGCGAGCGAGCAACAGAAATCACAAAATAGTCAAGGTTGGAAGGGACCTCTAGAGATCACCCAGTCCAACCTTCCCGCTCAAGCAGGGACACCTAGAAGCGCTGGAGACTGCAGATTCCCTTTGGAAGGCCAGAAGGGAAGCGAGGAAGGGGCAATGCCCACTGGAATGCCAGGATTTGCTGCCAAGCCGGTGCCTTCCTGAGCCACCTCCTTGGCCTCGGCTCCTTCCTTCCCTCCTTGCCCATCGAGCCCAGGTTTCAGCTAACCTTTTCCCTGCCTTTTTCCACATGCAAAGCACAGCCCCTGTGCTTTTCCCGTGTCCTGTGCCCGCTTATCTCTGTCAGTGTCAGGAATTGGGCTAATTGGAGGGAAACACTTTTTTTCTCCCAGGCTTCACGGGCATTCCAGCAAGTTGTTTCTGTTGCGAGCCTCTTCGTTGCTAATTCGATGTGACATTAAGAAGTGTGATATATCGGCTTTTCCCTAATACACATTTCTACTTTTTTTTCACATGTTAATGAACTTATTTAGCGTATTTCCTCAGAGCTAATTGGATTCCAGGACTCCCTGCGGCAGTGCCCTGGAAGGCAGCATGCGCTGCTCCAGCGCCTAAAGACTCTGCATTTGAATGATCGTGCGAGTAAAATTAGGAATTAATCTCTTGAGAGAAAAGAGACTTTTGTGGATGCTTTTCTTTTGTTGTTTTGAGACAATTTGAGTGCATATTTTAAGAACTCTTGTTGTGAGGTGTTAATTAAACCCTTCGTTTGCTTTTCTGCGTGGGCCTTAGGAAGGGGTTGGAGTATCTCAGCCCGGCTCATGTCCTAGCCTGCCCGTTGCTCTCCTGAAGACCTCCTGAAGAAACGAACCAGATTTTCCTCTGATTCATTTGCTCCTGGTGCAGCCAGCTGGGTGCTTTAGTGCCAAAGCAGGCATTATCCTTGGGGGGGAAAGCTTTTCCAAAGGCAATTCCCGATCATTTCTTCCGCCGGGAAGCGGAGGCCCTCGTGCGGGTGCCCTGCGCTCCCCGAGCCTTGTCCCACCAGAGGACGCTGCTCCTGCGTGTTGGCCAATGTTCGCACCTGGATCTCTGCTGCATCCGTGCAAAGCAGCTCCCCTTGGAGCCGTGACCGCGGATGTGACTCGGGGTCGATCCCCGCAGAGCGACTGGGGGGCAAAGCCTCTTGGAAGGGCTTGAAGGTGGCCGTGAGGTGCAGAGGAGATGTGTTGGCACAAGCGAGCCGGAGCGCGCTTGCCTGGGGTCTGTGGGGTGCCAGGAAGCTGCTGCTGGAGCCGGGGAATCCATTGGGTCTTTGCCAGGTTGCAAGAACCTGTTGTGCTCGTGGTCTGCTCCAAAACCGCCTCTGGGGTGTTGATGTCTGGAGATCTTCCAAACGCACCTGGATGCGACCCTGTGCCACATGCTCTAGGTGAGCCTGCGTGTGCAGGGGTTGGACTAGATGTTCTCGAAAGGTCCCTTCCAACCTGAAGGATTCTATGATTCCATGTCGGGAAAGGGAGCTCCCACCAAGAGCTCTTCGCCCTCTCTCCTCACGGATGTTGGTGTTGAAGCTTTGCATTGGGTGTCCATCTGACTGTGCCCGTTACGCTCCACCCCGGTGACAGGCTGAGGTGTCACAGGACAATGGTGGTGACGGAGGAGGAAGAGGAGGAGGAGGAGAAGGATGTCCCCAGGAGGCAGGAGACCGTCTGCAGGAACAAGGAGTTGGGAGAAGGAAAGTTTGCCTTTTCCAGGCTTCACTTTCACGTAAAACATGAGCAAGCACTGATATTTATGGCCCTGAGGAGCCCTCTGAGGACCTAGAGAAACCTTCAGCCTGGTCAGGGTGGTGCTTAAGCCCTGGGGCTGGGGGGCACAATGTGCTGCTTGGCCAACCACTGCACTTGTGGACTCGATGGGGTCTATCTCAAGGCCTTGTGGATGTCACGGGGAGCACCCGGTGTGATGCAGGGCACTGACATGCGCATGGTTGAATGTCTGATGGACGTGGATGGAGCGTGCTGCGCTGGCACGTCCATCCCCGCGAGCGTGGAATGGGGATAAGGGAATTCTGCAGTGGAGGTTAGGTGGGAGAACCCAACAACTTGGGTAGGGCAGCGTCAGAGCGTTGCACTACAGCAAACGGCGCCTGCCTGACTTCTGCACGTGCTCATTTGGGAACGTAGTAAAATATAGTGCTCTGCTTGTCGTCTTAATTTCATGTTCCGCTGTTGTTTTTATGTTCCTATGGGCTATCTTCAGTCGGGATTGATTTACAGGTGTTTCAAAAGTCAAACCCTGCAGATCTAATCTAACTTGTAGCAGAGCCGTATTGCAACATGACGGATAATGTAGGTAGTTCCAGGCCCCGTGGAAGTGTGCAGTGCCTTGGAAGGAGAGCAGTGGGTTTCTTTACCAAGAAATGAAAGAGGAAGGAAATAACTTCTCAGGTTCATGAAGATTTATTCTCGCAATTCAATGTGCTGCAACTATTGGTGCAATATACAGACTCATTTCAGCTCTGTAAGTGCACAGACACACATTGCAAGCACGTGGGTGTGATTTGATATCCATACCAAGGTGGAAACCTAAGAGAGGACATTATGGATGTGGAGAACAACATAGGTCAGAAAAAAATGGCTTTTGCCCAGGGGCTCTTTGCAGACAACTTGGCTGATTCTTGACATTTTCCTGCTGTTGCTCCAGCTCAACACGAAGCCTTTTAATTGCACCAGGTTCAACCTTGTCTCCAACTGGAAGCTGAGCAACCATGAGGTGTCTGCAGCACAGCATTACCCCCCTCCAGATGCCTTCTGAACTTCTCCTTATTCAGTCTTTGCTCTTTCCTCACCCTGGTTCCTCCTGCTCTATTTATGTATCCTTAAAAGACCTTTCCCAAATGATCTTAAAATGATCCCTTTAAGCTACTTTTCTTAATATTCTCGTAATAATTTCAACCTAAAAGATGCTTACAGAAGAGGATAGCAAGCCCAGCCAGAAGATCCTAACTGAATTTAAGACTTAATATGAAAGTAGTTATTTGTATGTGGTAAGAAATAAGTTGGAAGATGAAGAAACAGGTCTCTGAAAGCAATTACTTGCATTGCCCGTATTCCTGCTATTTTTACTGCACTTAACATTATTCAGTAGAAATAAGGGTCGTAATTATGAGCCAATTGAAAAAAAAAAGTTACTTAATATGAAGCCCTTCTCTCTCCTCTTAATACAAATGAGAAATCAGGAGAACCACCCGAGGGAGGTCCCATTTCTGCAAGGAAAGCTCCATTTCGTGCTATTTCTTGCCTCGCAGCCACTTCTCACACCTCGCCAGGCACCGCTCCACGATGGCAGCCGTGCGGCTTTGGGGACGCCCGGCTGCCTGCCGGGGACGGCCGCTGTCCCCGGGTGCCACCGCGCTCTGGGGCACGCCAGGCTCAACGCAGCTCGCGCTTGGCGCTGCGCAGGGACCCGCTTGCAGGGTGAAGCACCGATCCGGGCAGGGCTCGCAGGTGATTGTGCCCTGAGGATAGGTGGGCTGCACTGGTGAGACTGGGGGCTGCATGGGGAGGGTGTCCATGCAGGTCCCCACCACCTCCGGGGTGCAGGATTCCACTGGGGAGCTTGCATGCTGTATGGGGAGCGTGTCCACGCAGGTCCCCACCACCTCTGGAGTGCAGGGCTCCACCGGGGAGCCTGCATGCTGCATGGGGAAGGTGTCCACGCAGGTACCCACCACCTCCGGAGTGCAGGGCTCCACCGGGGAGCTTGCATGTTGTATGGAGAGGGTGTCCACGCAGGTCCCCACCACCTCCAGGGTGCAGGGCTCCACTGGTGAGCATGCATGCTGCATGGGGAAGGTGTCCACGCAAGTCCCCACCACCTCCAGGGTGCAGGGCTCCACTGGGGAGCTTGCATGCTGCATGGGCAGGGTGTCCACGCAGGTCCCCACCACCTCCAGGGTGCAGGGCTCCACTGGGGAGCTTGCATGTGGCATGGAGAAGCTGGTCCCTTGCTGTTCTTGGTTGGAGCCACAGTCAACCGCTGCTGGACATGCACTGATGGTGCAACACAGAGGTGCATCCAGAGAGGTGGGGACAGCGGGAGAGCAAGTGTCCAGGCAGGTGTCCACGCTGGCCGGCACCTGGGGACAGGGGGATGTGCTCTGTGCAGGGCAGGTGTCCACGGGTGGCAAGGAGAGTGGCAGGTGCTGCTGGAACATCTCTGCAATGCAGCAAGGCTGAAGGAGAATGAGCCTTGGTCTCTGCTCATTGCAAAGCATTGGACTTTCTCTCTCTTTCTCTCTTTCTCTCTCTTTCTCTCTCTTTCTCTCTCTTTCTCTCTCTCTTTCTCTCTCTCTTTCTCTCTCTCTTTCTCTCTCTCTTTCTCTCTCTCTTTCTCTCTCTCTTTCTCTCT
>JAVCKT010034071.1:0-21596 GCA_032273925.1 Rhynchotus rufescens
TTCATGGCTTGGGAGGGGAGCCAGGCCTAGCACAGGCTGCACAGGCGGCCTTTCCCTTGGAAGTGGCGCCCAAAAGGCCTTTGCTGATTTTGCGCTAGTTTGCTCTATTGTGTGTATTTTACTCTGTTTCATTAAGACTCAGTTTCCTCCCACACTAGTTGATGTGTGTCCCCAGCATTACTACTAACCCGTGCCTTCTTACTAGCGTGATTTTCCCTTCTTAGTGAACCAGGAGATTTTAGATAATTTTCTGCCTCTTAGGAGGTCAACACATATCCAGTTAGATTTATATGAATCATCTTAAATAAAATATGAGACCTCACATTTAATTAGTAGTGTTCATTTATGCTGGGAGAGAAGTGTTGTGATGAGAACATATATTATTTAGCCAGCTGGTAATGAGGTTTCATTGCTGAATTAGTTACAGAATTTTGTAGAAATAGCATAAACTGATTTGTCACAACAGATCAAAGTAGGATGTTAAAGGGTAATAAAAAACATTTTTCCCCACTAGAGGCAAAATTCCTTCCCTCCTTAGAAGACTGAGGAATCTGTAGTTGTCAGAAGACAACAGAGGGAATGCAAGAGAATGGAAGACATTCCTAATTTCCTAAAAGTCAGTCTTGTGGCAATGATGGTTCAGCACTTCCCTGTGTGATGGAGGGTCAGGGTAGCATATAGTTACAAATCTGATTAGGTCTTTTTCTTCTTGCTCTGAAACTTTCCATCTTTCCATCTTTCCATCTCCTAAACTTCTTATGGCAGATTTTCAAATTGGTGAAGAACCTGTTTGTTGCAGAGACAAGATTGGTCTCTGTTTCCCTGACCCCTTCAGCACTCCCTGTACCGCAGCTCATCATTGCTGAGATAAACCTTGATCCTCTTTTTCTCCACTAAATATCCTATTCATAAATAAATGTATCCAAATGCCTGAATATTAAAGACACAGCACATTGTACCTGTGGATCCAAGACAGGCAGGAGAGAAAGCACAAAAGTAATGTGTAAGGTGCAAAGACTCAGATGAAAATGAGAGTGAAAAGAAATAAAGTGAAGTAAAACATACATATATATCTACATATTGCATATATCTGGATATTGGAAAATAAGAGCCCAGAGTACAGCAAGAAAGTGAAACAGCAACGCAAAAATAGGAAAACAATGTCAGTGTCCCATGAAAAGGAAATACTTCCATAAGCTAGAAAGGAAATCTTGAAGCTTCAGAATAAAGGAAATTGTACCTGATTTCCTGAAACAAGGTATTTTGCCTCTACTACAGGAAAACATAAGAGTACTTTTTGACCTTAAAGTCCGCTCCTGAAGCGACTATATAACACTGTCAACATGAGGGCCCCTCTTCATTCACTTTTAATGACTTCCATATCCAATTTGTGCAGTTTACAAGCCAAACGATGACTTTTTGTAGTTGCTTGCATTCAAAGCTTCTCTGGGGATCTAGGAATCAAGCTGCTTTTTGTGTCTGCTACATTACCACCAGCAATAAAGAACCTGTAATTCAACACAGTAGAATTCATTCCACTCTTTGGGAGCTCTTTGCAGGGCTAACGGAGGTAAAATCTTGTTTTTATCAGTAAGCTGATAGGACTCTGAGGATCACAGGGTACTGATATGCAAGAAGGTGATACTTAAAAACTTGCGTGTTCCACAATATTTACATTTTAACCTTGATTTTCCTTCTGTTTATAATTTCCTGTTGTTTAAGATGGCTACAGTCCTTAGAAAGGAAAAAAATGACATAATCCCAAGCAATAAGCCAGTCCTGCCATTTTTTAGATGCAGGAGGCTTTATAATAGGAGCCTTTCCTATATGTTGGCTGTTTTGCACCAGCAGTTTCTCTATTACTTAAAATGTGTTGCAGTATCCTGCATGACCCCATGCCTTTGATTTAAGACATGTCCTTGCATTTCGGTTTGTGAAAGCGAAATGGGGAGGAAGTATGATTTAAAAGAAGGATTCTGTAGACATGCATGCAAATGAAATTATTCAAATATATGAATGTGCACTTTCCTTGCTAGTTAAGTCATTTAGTTTCATATAGAAACTGTTTCTAAAATGAGACCCCTGATTTTTCCTAGTTGGAGTATACATCCTATTTCCAGGGATATTTATAGGAGATACATGGTTAGGAGTGTACATCATAGCTTGATGTCAGGAATTAAGGGGAGACCCAGCCTGGTCTGTGGAGATTCCTCATGGATTTCCGTATCCGTGTGAAGTTTCACAGATATTCAGTGAGACGGATCCTCTGTCTTCTGACAGAATGGAAGGACAGACAACTCCCACTGCAAGAGTATGGCAGAATTTCCACAAGAAATTGCTGTGACTGCAGCACGGCTGGACAGCCTTGCTGGGTAAAATCATTAGGTTTCCTTGTCAGGATCTTTACAGGCTTCCAAAGAGATCTCATATGAAATAACTCTGTAAAACTGGCAGTCTTTAATTCAGCAAAGGTTGCCATGGACTTCTGGGCCGCGTTTCAGCTGAGCAGAGAAAAGCTGTGATTCCAAGTAAAGGGGCTCAGGCTGTCACTGGGTGTAACTTGATGGCAGGGGAAGGACGCCGGAATCACTGATGGCTTGGCCAGAAACGCTCCCTGTCACAGTCCCGAAAAGCTCTGCAGTCGTCGGCGTGATTTACACGCTCGGGCAAAGCACCCGGCTCCTCCAGCTGCTCTGTCCTTCACAGGCCTTCCTTTCTCCTCGTATCCCTACTCTGTGATGCCTGCAGTAAACTGCCCCCACAAAGTCTGAAGAGGGAACTGCCTTAAATATAAGATACATTAGATATATATATTTAAGATGTTTTGCAAATGAGGCTGGTAACTCTGGCAGTTCAGACCAAAATTGTTCCTAGCTATCCCGTAACATGCCTGATAACCAGAAGTGGGTAAAGTTTTTCAAATTACCCAGGGTAGCCAAAAGAATACATTAACTAAGAACATCCTCATAAGCTGCATGTGTTTACTGAAGCAGCTCTGTGGGATTGTTTTGATAATCTTTTCATTTAATAACCTAGAAATTAATATTAAGAAGTACATATTTTGGGGTTTTTTTGTGCAGTTATTTCCTTCTCTGTAAATTTTATCTAGGTATGAAGAGAATTTCTTTCATGCTTTTAGAACGTTTGCGTGTTTTGGACGTCTGGTATTTACTGCTCACTGTGTACTTCAAATATCAAAATAACTAGTCAACACTTTGTTAATCAATTATTAATTGTTTGTCACTAACTATGTTTCATTACAGCGTAAAATCTTTCTTGTAAACTAACCCAGAGAAATGTCCCCAAGCCTTTCAAAGCCTTCATACTGTCATATCTATGTGTCAGCATCTCATAGACATTCAGATACACAGACATTAGTGGTATCCAAAAAAAACCAAAATCTAAAAAACCAAAGAACAAAAGCATTTTGTTAAAAAACAAATGCTTTTTTTTCTTTTGCTTCAGTACCACAGTGAACCTTGTTAAAAAAAATCCAGTTCATGCTGATATCTTAATACAAATGAATTCTTCTTACCTTGCAAACAGTTAAAATTCTCCCACAAACTTCAGCTATTTTCACTCATATCTAAGAACTTACTTGGTAAGCACTAAAGACAAAGAAAAAAAATATGAAGTCTTCACTAGTTAGATGTTTCTAAGATTTTGATTAATGGAAGCATAACTCAGATGGGATAATTTTATTACTAAAGACTGGAAATGATATTGACACAAAAACGTAAGCAGTTTGACCAAGAGGAATGTTCAGAAGTTCAGTTGCTTAAACTTCATGGAAATATTTAAATCTTTTGGATTTTAAAAAGAAGGTAAAATTTTTCACAAGAATATGCTCGATAATGAGATTGTAGAAGATCTATTTATGGTTGGGTTGAAAATACTGTAAATAGAGCCTCTGTTTTGGAATTTAGGCAGTTTTTGAAAACGAGTGAATTATGTATACAACAAATGTGTATTTCAAACTTACTAATAATGATAATAATAATAAAGACTTAAGAAAAGTTTAGCTTCAAATTAAGGATGGATATGATTCTTAGGATTTTCTGTTTGTGGATCATCTATTCACGCTAAGATTTGCTTTGACTATAAGAGAAAAATTTTTACAATTGCTGTTCCTTATTTCAGCAACAGAGCGTCTCTCTTATTAAAAAATCAGTCCCTTAGAAAAGACTTTGAATGCAACTGTGAGACAGTATTATTTGTATTTACAATGTTGTAATTCCAAAAAAAAAAGCATTCAGTTCTTAAAATTTTCTACTTTTCTTGGAAAAAAAAAGCAGTTAACTAAATAGTTTTTTAAAAACATCACCATTTTTTTTCCTCGACATTCCAACAGAGCTACTGGAAATGTAGCAAGTTGCTTCTAGACAGGCTAACATGCTTATTTCTTTATTTGTTCCCTGAAATGCATTGGGATTTACCATCTGCTAAGTTATATTAAGATTTTTTTCTACAGCCTCTTCCTCTGGTATAATTGTGAATCCTGGGGGATGCCTTCGTTGAGTTTCTCTTCACGCTTTCGGCTAGTAAATCCTTCCTGCTTTGTGCATTCATACTAACTGTTCTGGTGGCTGGTAAAGGTTTTGTTTTCTTTAATGTATTGGAGGATGATGGCCTGAAAGAATGCCTGGGTATAATGGATTTCCTACATTAGAAGCAAATGTTAGAGGTAGTTTAGTGCCTGAGCTGTGAATACCTTGTTCTTATGAATGCTCGAGAAGGAGAGCTGGAAAAGATAATGGGTTTTGTGGATGTAACACCTGGCAGTGTGCGAGATGGGGAAGTGCTGCCAGCTGCACTGTGCATTTAGACTTCGTGGCTTTCAGGTGTGTTCCCCCAGGTCTTTGCTTGCAATCAATTGTAGAAAAAATAATTTCAGGCCCAATTAGTCAGATGTCCATCATGCAGGTGGAGAGAAAAGTGAATTCAGTTATGGTTGGAAGGATGGCAGGGAGATGAAACAGCACCTGAACTTTCCCGGTGCAGTGGGTTTCCCTGGACTTTTGTTTCCCTCAGCTTGCATGCTCTGGAGTTTCTACAGTGCAGGAGCGTGAGGGGATGGGGCTGCAGAACTCATCCGTTCTCCTCCCAACATGTGGGAGGCAGCAGGGCAGTAACGGGAGCCGATGAATCCGGGTGATTTCCTGGCCCGCAAGCCCGGTGTCAGTGCCTGCAGCTAAGCTCCCAGTTACTGAGGCCAAGATCTCAAATTCAGATAGTGGGTTTTGGTGGGGGGATGTGTGGCCCAGCACACACAATAATGTGCCAGCAGGAGAGATGTTTGCATCCAGGGAGAATGTTTGGTGTCTGCAAATGTTCCAGATTTTGTGGTGCCCATAGAACTGCAAGAGTCATTTTTTTCACCTTTTTCTGGGCATTTCAAGACCTTGCAGCCTGTCGCGCAGGAAGACGAGGAAAAGCCTGAGCATGTAAGGAGTTGAGAAGAGCGTGAGTTTCAGAGCACAGAATTTGTCACCTAGAATCGTTTCCCCTTTCTCCCACTCCGAGGATCAATACAGTCCTAATTAAGGCCATCCTATGGATTGATGTTCATGGCAGATTTCCTTTTGCAAAGACAACTTGGTCTCCTAATGAACTTTCCCTGTTCAGTCTTGATCATCAATACTGCGTTTCTCCCCTTCAGTATGAGCACAGCTATGAAAACTCATGCTTTCTGATAAAAGCAGTTTGTTCATAAAACTAGCATGCTGTACAAGTGAACTCCTCACATGACAGAAAGACTGTGGGAAGTGCTGTATGCGCATTTCCAACTTCCTTACACTGACGGACCATTGCTCATAGTGAGTAATACCTGTGAGTATGTGAGAAAGAAGTATTCTGTCAACATCAGAAAAGGTGAGTTAAAACCTAAAAGACGTTTACTCCCTAGAAAATCATGTGAAAGTCAGCCAGAATACTTCTGTGGCATTGCACCAGACATTAAATTCACTTTGAAGCACTTGGGATTCAAGTCATGCTGTGTCATGATGGCTGCTGTGTTATAAAACTTGAATGTGCTGTAAGAGCAAGGACTTACTTCTTCAAGGTAGAAATCAACCACCAAGCAAGGTATTTACGTCCCTCCAGTGGGGAGAGGGGGGAATGTGCTTTGCAGAGAGCAGGAGTTCGGCCTCTGGACAGATGGCTGCCTTTCCAAAGGGCAGCGCTTCAAAGTGAGTTAACCCTGCTAGGGAATGCTGCTGTACTCCATGCTTCCCATGACACTAAGCCAGAGGCTGCCCTCAGGGAAATTGGCTCCTATTTTCTTAACATAATTCTGGTTCTTCTTTAATCATGAACTGTGCTTATAGGGGATATGAGCTGTTCAAATTTGTAGGGAATGGTCTTTGGTTCTCTTTTTGTCTTCTGCAGCTGACATTATTGGGACTGACAGCAAACCAGCTAGGGAACAAAGACATCCCCTTGTTAATGAAGGGATATGTATTTATTTATTTTTCATTGCAGGACAAGTGTCACCAGCTTATTGTAAAGCAAACAAGGGAAAAGGATGGAGAGAAGGAAATTTCCCATTGCCAAGGGAGTTTTTATGCTGATTATCTGTGAGAGTTGCTTCAATGCAGTCTTAACATAAATAGTAAGAGCTGTTATTGTCTCCTGGCGTTTCTGCACTTCTGCGAGGAGCTGCTGCACTTCTAGGAGTCTCTCACTACCTAAAAGAACACAAATCCAGCCATCTTCTTCCTTCATGGTGGCATAACGTTTTTGTACAGCACAGAAATCACCCTCACCTTCTCCGTGTAAAATCTTAGTTACAATCTCAGGAAACTAGCAAATAGCCTGTAAACACGTGGCCAGAGTCTTTATCCTGAGCTTGGCAGGAGCTTTTCCAGGAGGCTGCCAAGAGCCTCACGTTGGTCACCTCCTTCCCCAGCTGCTACGTGATGGATGTGCTGGAGGGGACGGCGTGGGCTGCTCCTGCCATTGCACCTCCGGGTGCCTTTCAGCCACCAGGTGTGTGACAGAGCTCACCATCTCTTTAAGTCAGAAGAGCCTAATAAATTTAATGGAGTGCCTCCCTTCTCTGATTAGTTTACTGCATAGGGTTGAAGTAGAAAGCCAGCAGATTTTGTAGTGACATTTAAGGCATCAAAGAGCAGTTCAAAGCAGACTAATGTTAACACAAAGTGGCTACGAAGTTCAATGTTCTTGAACTCTCTTTAGGAGGAAAAGGGATGCTGTTCCCTTTGGATGCAGACTCCTGTTTTAGGTGATTTCTGTCGGTTCTGCCCTACAGCTGTGAAGGATTCCAGGATCCCATTTCCAAGCTGCAGTTACAGCACAGCTTACGAGCCATTGGCATGTTGGATTGAACCATATCCCCACTCACATATCCCCAGGACACCCACAGTTCACTCCTACCCTGAACAGGCAGGTTAGGCTGGAGTTCCTTGAGCCAACTGTGGTTGTAACTCTGAAAAAGCTTAACTCTCAAAGCAGGTTAAAAAGCCAAAGGAGCAGATTCACATTACGTGCTGAGCAAGAAAGTGGCTTTGAAGCAGATCCACAGTGCTATAACCCAGGGTTCAGCAGGCACTGTGCCAGTTCCTCTGCTGAATCCCATGTGAACTTTACATGGCTTTGCTTATGAGTGACATTCGGAATGCTTGGTGCATTTTTCATCTTACAAAGTCAGTCCTGTGGTGTCATGTAAATCACACAAACCCCGTCTTTAGTGGAAATGCTGCTTTTTCTCACTTTGAGGACACCAGCTGCAAAGCACTTTGCTTTTACCAGTGGAGGCTATACTTACTTTTATAGTAAATGAGTTGTTTTTCCTGTTTACTTATATATTGTCTACTACTCATTGCATTTAAATGAGGAATTAGCTCATTTGACTCAAAGCCAAAGCTTTTAAAGCTACGCCTGTAGGAAGAGAATACTAAATACTAAAAAGTGGAATTCATCTGTCAGTTAAAAAAGTTTCAGTTACCTCTATCACGGGGGAACAGTTGGCGCCTGCTTCAGAGACGTTTCTATAAGTAAGCATGTGTACACTTAATATTTTGCAGTTGAGCGGATGTTGAATTTTCAGGTTATTGTGTTCTTACGCTTCCTTAAAACTTCTTTGGTTTTCTTCTGCTTTCATCGTATGAAAAGTAGGACCAACCCTGAAGTGGCACCTCAGGCTTTCTTAGGTAAAATTTAGGCATCACTGAAGTTAATGAAAGTTTTGACATTGCCTTCAGTGTAAGGATTTCACATCTGCTGCTCAATAACCTGACTTTAATGCCCCATATTTTTATGCGGAGCTTCATGGAGATCTTAAGCTCACAGGCTTGGAAGAGCTTTTGCTTGTACAGACCAGTTTGTGAGTTCTTAAATGATGTTTATACACATATAATTAAGAAAAAATAGAGGATGGGAGACTATGAGGAGGTCGCCAGGAGGTATTCTGATTGAAAAAGACATTACCTGCACTGGAAGCCTCCCCGGGAAAGACTTGATTCTATACACATAGAGGGTAAAAGACGAGGAGAAGGCAGAGGGAGAAACAGACAGGCTGAAGCAGCATTGAGATCTTACAGATTCATGAGAGACTGAAAAGGGGAAAAGAAAATAAAAACATAGAAAGAACTGTATATACAGGAAACAAAAACCGTGAGCTAACAGTACCTGAAATTCTCAGAAAGGACCTTTAGCACTACCAATAAAATGAAGGAAAGAGACAGCAGAAATTAAAACTAAGAAAAGACCACATAGAATAAGAAAACTAAAAAAAAAAAAAGAAAATTTCCAGAAGCTTCTGAAAAGCATTTTCTTAAGAATGTTCTTTGCTGTAGGACCTCAATTTTGCAACTTATTTTTGGTGTCTGTTGCTGGAGAAGCCAAAGCTTAAGGGCAGGAAAACAGGAAAGCATTCCATTGAAATCAAATCTAAATCCAGACATGAGCCTGGTTTTCAACTTACAGCCCAATTCTAAATCCCTTTAAAGTTTGCTTGTCACTTAATTGCACTACAAAATCTTGGCAGCCTCCTCACATCACAATTCTAAGCTGTCAAAGTAAGTAAAAGTAGATATAAAACCTCTCTAACGTCTGTCAACTTTTAGAAACCATTTTCTAACTGCAATTATGTACCAAGCAATAAGTTCACCGTGTCAGGTCATAAGGCCTAACACAGCAAATTAAGGTCCATCAAACTTTCTTGGGCCTTGTTTTATTAGGTGACCTTTCTGGGACAATAAAACCCACCTTTATTTATCATATCCAGAACAAGGGCCTTTGATCTCAGGTTTCATGTAATGCAGCTTTGTTTGAGCAGACACATAAAGAAAAAGATAATTAAAATGAACAAAAATGCTCTCAATTCACTCTTAAGTGCCAGCAAAGCTCTCAGTTATATGCATGGGCAGTGACAGACTTTTAAACTGCAATATTTCCATACACATGTATAGATATATCCTGGGGTATATCCAGCAAAGTGTAGTGCTATAGTATTGTTATGTTCTTGACAGCTACTACAACCAAGCCTTATGAAGAGAGAGTAGGGTCCCAGATGTCTACTGTGACAGTGAAGTGAAAATTGTGGCCTGTTTTACTGTGTGGATGTGGTGCATCCATCTGTAATGATTGCACATTAAAGTTACTTTGCCATTGCGCTGAAGTAGCGCAGCACAGGCAATGCCTAGATTACTGTTTACTAGGTGAGGGAAACAGCGTGGGAGAGAGGCATTAAACAAGGCCAAGTTTCCTGTAATGCTCTATAGTCTTTCCCATAGCTTCAGCTCTGGCATTTAGATTCAGGCTGGGAATCGCTGCGCCACATACCAATAAAAATGTGATTTCAAAAGAAAACATTCCCTCAATTCTCCCTGTTATGAGCGAAGAGCAGAGAGTGCCCTGAACACGTGGGCCTCGTTCAGGCTTCCCCTCCACCGCCGCAATGGAGCTCTGCTGGTTTTAACAACATTGCCCCTGCTTTGCAGGGCTGCTTATGGGACTAACACTGTGCCGCTTACAAGTACATAACACTGCTTAATAGGCCCGCTCTGCAAAATGTTCTGTGCTCTTAAAATCACTCATTAGCAGTTTGCTCAGGATGAGGTGTGAAGGCCTGCGAGATGCTAAGTCTGGGCCTGGTCTTTCTAGCAAGAGGAGAGCTCAGTTCAGTTTCTTTTTTAAGCCTGCCTCGTTTTAGAAGGTACTTGTTCAAACCTAGGGAAATTCAGAAATGAGAATGAGTACATCTAAATATTAATATTTTCACAGAAATAACTGTTTTCTCCTTTTTGTGCTTTTTGAGCCTTTCAAGAAGTAGTCACTGGCACTTGGTGTTGCTATGGAAATGTTAGAAAGAGGTAAGCAAAAAGAAGGTCAATTCTGTTGGTAAAAAAAAAAAGACAGAAAACAGGTGAAAGGAAGAAAACGTAATTATCCCCATTTTACAGCTGAGAAATTTGAGCACAGAAAAGATAAAGAGCCCAATTGTTGTGGAAATCTATCAATCCTTTGAGGCTCACCTGTCATTTAGGCATCGTTCTGCCTGCAGGGTGTTCTGAGAGCATCTACAAATCATCACCCTCCCTTCACCCTCTACCTTTTCCCTGCTTCTCCACACAGATACACTGCTTCATAATAACTGTCAAAGCTCTCCGGTAAAGAGCCCTCAGAGTCATCCCACCACCCACTCTTCTAAGGACTGACTGCATGGCTGAGCAAACAGCAGCAGAACCCAGTGCAGAAAGGGGGAAACAGCCGTCCCCATCAGTGAGAGGTACTTTGTGGCTCACGGAATGTCACAGTGTGGACACGGGCCACCCGTTCGTGACGTGGCACGGTACCTGTGCAGCCCGGGAGGCCTCGTCCACCTCGTTATTCCAGACCTGACAGTGGAGGAATTGGGTAGATCCTGTGTCTGTGCTCAGCCTTGATATTGCATTCTGCTCTCTCACATCATCAGTGTTGTGAGTCAGAAGCCTTTTCCAAGCCACTAAAGTTAGAACTGAAATAAGAACTATTAACAAAAAGAAGTCTTTACATACTAGTGGCATGATTAAGGCCTTCCCAAACCTTCTCACTGCTCTCCTGCATTCCTCCTCTCCTTGCTTTCTGTTCCAGAAGCAGTATCAGAATGTCCATCCGTGAAGTTGAGGAGGTTGGAGTTTGTGGAGGATCTTAATGTACAGAATTAGCCAGACTTGCTTTTGCATTTCTTCCTCGGGCTTGTTACATGGCCTGTCTCAATAGTGTATTGACTTGCCTCAGGGTCCTCTCTCTCCTTTCTACACTTGTCCATCTTGTAGATAAAAATCCTCAGTCCTGTCATATTCCCCGTTACAGCCCTCCCCTCAGTGACTTCAGGACACCTTATTACTACCTTTCTAACTACCAAAATTACTATAGTCCTGCTCTCAGTCATAATGAAAAGTGTCACCTACAGTGCCTGCCAGTCATCCCTGTCCTAACAGCCACTCCATGCTAATCTAATCAGGAGAAATCCTGCCCTTGTTACATTCTTCTAGTGTTTACTAATCTACAAACCAAGACAAGCCCTTAAGGAATCAGTGCTTTTATCTGGTGTTCAAGCCTCCTTTCTACTGCAAGGGTGTCAGATCTAATCTGCTAGGATGGAGTAATCATAATTCAGGGAGCACCAAAAATAAGGTCTTTATGGACAGCAGTGAAGGGATGTAGCTGTCTTGGGATCAGGTGAAACATCATGATGGGGCTTGGACACAAATCAGAAATGTCAAGGTTGTCAGAAATGTGTATGCTGAACAGGTATGAAAGAACATCTGAGAAATATAAGGAGCTTTAGACATCTAAATGTATGTGTCAGCATAATAGGACTGCCAAGTGATTGACAGGAGTGTGTGAGTAAGTGGGGGAGGAGAAAAGAAGAGGCAAAGTAAGCTCAGGTGCCATCGCAGCTTCAGATGCGTGAGTTAAGGCAGATGAATCCCAATATGAACAACTAATTTCCCAAAGTCATTTGAGTGCCAGAAAATATCAGAGCCAAAAACTGAATCCATCACCCAAATTCCAGTTCTTCCTCTTCTACAGTACACTCTAAGCCTACTTTAAAGTCATCCTGTGGGCTACATAACCTCTGTAGGCTGTATAAGCTACTGTAGTTGATAACCTTTAATGAAACCTGGTCCAAGTATTAGACTACTTACTTAAAACAGCTCCTAACATGACATAGTTTTCTAGTGTTGTTTCTGGAAAAAGAACTACCTCTGGGCAGCCGCAGAGCCTGACCTGGCTGGTCTGGGCGAAGTGCAGGCGTGTGTGACTGGTGGCACCTGGATAAATAGTCCGGAGTCAGGGAGACAAAGAAGCCCCAAGTGTTTAAAGGATGAATCCTGAAGCCACAGTTGGCTCCTAATCCATATTTTGTACCTGATTCCCTCAGTGAGAAAAGCTCAGCTTGATGTTAGTTAAAAATGATACAGATTATTGAAATTCATTAGGATTGATAGTAAGTATGATTAAGATATTATGTGGTTGGCACTCTTTGCTTTAAGCAATGCATTGAGGTAAAATCCAGCTGGAAAATCTGACAGTCTTTTTGGTTTGAAACCTTTGTGGCTTTTATGTCTGTCTGGTTGTCACAAGATAGAGAAGAAAAGAATGAAAAACCAAAAGGATTAATAATACCTTGAGAATACTTTAAAAGTTTTCCCGAATGTGAAAAAAATCAGTGTTTGATTGACAGGCAAAACCTACAGCAGACTATTACTTCAGTTACCTAGTGATTTTTCAATCAAAGTATTTAACAGGGCATCCTCTTGGGTTGCTCTTTCCCTGCCGAGATGGCTCTGTGGTAGGGAGCGAGTGCCCCACGTAGCAGCGGGGCAGCGTCCCGGGGAGCTCTGGCGGGGATCGGCGGCGGGGACGGGGGCTCTGAAGAGTTCAGCAGATGAAAGAAACTGCACAAATCACAGAAACGCCGGTGAGTATCTGCCCACCTAGGCTGTGCAGGGAGCCAGCGTGCAGTGTAAATAGGAACAAAGAGAATAGACAATTCTGCCTAGTTTGTTTGCTCTAGTTCTAAGCAAAATGAGAGGACTCCTGACAGGCAAGAGTCTCTGATGAGTTTGGAAATGTAAAAAGTATCAGTAGCTCTTAAGGTGGCACTAGAGCTGTGTCACTGAGAAGAGGTAAGTGAGACAACATAGATGCTTTATTTGCAGAGATGGTTGTAGATCAGTATGCGCTGTGGCTAAGCAGAGCTCTGGTTTCTTTGGTGAAGCCTAATCATGCTTAGCTCCACACAGGCATGTAGGTTGAGCTGAACTGTAGTTCATGAGAAAGTCCGAACTTTAGCTCTGGGTTAAATCTTGCCAGTGCCCAAAGCCACATGGACTTAGTTTATTTTTTGTTGTATAAAGGTTAACTTTTAGGTATGGTGATGAAAAATGCTCCAGTCTTTGTTTAGTTGGTAATATGTCCTAAATGAGAGTTGAGGGAAAATCTGAATGAAGTAGGGGATTTTCTGCTAGAAAAATCTCTGCCTCTGGCTACCCAAGGTTGCTGGGAAGACTCTGGCATGGGAATGTCAGGAAAGGTTTGTATTGGCTTTGCACAAGTAGGCCTGAGGATCGGACTCACTAGGCCCTTGTGCAAAGGGAAAGGAGCTTGGGAGAGGTGTGTCCCCTTTAGAGCTGAGGATGGAGGATCAAAGATGTCAACTGAAGAACAAATACCAAGTTGTATAGTCATATCTGTATAAAGGATGAAAAGGTCCTGCTCATCCACCCCCTCAGCTTTGTTAGCATTCATCTCTGACATAAAAGCACAGACTGCCGGTTTAAGGAGATATCTCGGGAAAAGCAGGAGGGATTAAAAAAAAACAAAAAAAAACCATTTTTTCCATTCTGTAGGAAAAGAGAATTGAATGCAGTACTAATAGATATCAAAATAGATCACCTGGAAATAACTATTTTACTTGGTTATTTGATGAGAGGAGGAAAAAAGACTCTCTCTTTGGCATTAGAACAATTAAGAGAACTTGAAAGGTTAAGTGGACGTAGGTTCCTGATAGGTAACAGTGTGATAGGGGACTGTGGAGAACATGATACTGGAATATTCTCAGCAGTGCTGTTTGCTACAGAGCTTTTTACGTGTTAACGTTACCTTGTATTATAAATCAGTGTATCTTTATTTTGTATCTTAGTAGGTATTGTAGTTTCTATGTGTTGTGCACTTTTGCTATCTATTCCTGTTGCATATTTTAATAAGATATATAACTGCTACAACAAGAGCAGATGCAATAAAGCTTGACTGATTGATGCTGCTTGTATATTTTAGACTGACTTTGCGAATCAGCTTGAATCTGCAATTTGGCAGTAAACTGTTACTGATCCCAAAACTATTCATATTAACACAAAGCTTGTTATTCTGTATTCTATTAGAATTTCCATTAGTTGTCTGGCTGGATTTTAAATGTCAGCTAACCCAACAAAGTGAGAGAATAGAAGCAAAAATAA
This sequence comes from Rhynchotus rufescens, assembly GCA_032273925.1. Classification (NCBI taxonomy): domain Eukaryota; kingdom Metazoa; phylum Chordata; class Aves; order Tinamiformes; family Tinamidae; genus Rhynchotus; species Rhynchotus rufescens. The sequence goes on from JAVCKT010034071.1 coordinate 14,469, forward strand.
AAATATTTCCGAAAATTGCAGGATGCAGTGGTAATAAATGATTAAAAACAAAACAAGCACATGAAAAATTATTCCTTAGAAGCAGGATTTCAGTATCTGTTTCTGCTTTCTCTCCTTTTACTAAGATATCCAATGCTAGATGTGTGTCTTACTTGGAATACTGAAGACAGAAAGCCTCTTGAAAATTAATGCTTTACTTTCTTTTAGCATTCAAAAGAAGGAAAGAGAAATGGATTCCACTTCTTGGCTCATTTTATACAATTAGCTACATTGAAGAATAGAGGGGAATCTTAGAGCATTGCGTCTAATTTTGGGAATCGCTAGAGTACTTGTAAATTAAATACCTTGGTGATTAGATATTGTCTCAACTTCTTATCGGGGCAACGTGTAGATGCCAATCTTATGTAGATGCCAGTCCCAAACCTTATGCACGAAAATGAAACTTTGATGGGCCATGTGTCTTAGATGTCTTTATAACCATAATATATTCCCATCAGTCCCTAAATCTATTAGGCAATAAAGCAAGGCATGCTCCCTAGTTGTACATGTAAGCAGCAGAAGAGACTGAGCTTTTTGTCTAATCTAATCATATTTTGTCTTTTGAACAGAACAAGTTAAGGCTTTTATGGAGGAATAAGAGAGGCTGTAAGAAAGGATCTCTAGCCTTACCCAGATGATTGCTTAAAAATTAGAGAAAAAAAAGAGTTAGCTGGTAATTGATGAATTGCTCATTTTTGGCACCTGAAATGGATGAACTGAGAGCCTGCATGGTCTTCATAAAATGCCAGGAGGTGACAAATCTTGATTTGCTTAGCTAGGCTCTGCATGGCTGATGGGAAGAAAAGAGTCCTCATACAGTAACAAAAACCTCATACTTTGATTCTTGTGCAAGTTATTTACAAAGGTCTAAATGCTGGGTAATCACGACTAGCATGCTCTTCTAGTCCTTTGATAAAAGTTAACTTCTATTAGAAGAAGGAAGCTGCTTGCAGAATTCCCTGATGTATGATGTAACATCAAATACACACTTAACAAGTAAATTATTTTTATTGGAGAGGAACAATCATTGGTAACTTCATGAATTTTAATGGGACAATTACACACTGATCAATAGTGTTACATTTAATGATTTCTCTTTCACCAACATTCAGTGTTGTCAGTTGACCTTTAATGGAGATTCAGTGAGGCAAAACAGCTCTTGAGTAGAATCCAGTGTAATAAGGCTGGGCCTTCTGAAAGCCCAAATGACATGTTTAAGTTCAGCTAATGAAAAGTGATCCCAAATTATCTAGCATCATGCAAATATCAGAAGGGAGAATTTTCTTTACCTCTGCAAATCCTAGCTGCTGCCTCTGATAGGCAGATTCCAATCAATCCTGGCCTCATTAATTATCGTCAGGTTTTCTTGCTGTTAGGCTGAGCCAAGAAAACATTTGAAGCTTCAACAATGCCCTTCATTGTCATGGTAGGAATAATAGACCTGAAAGTTAGATGCTATCGAGATAGAGATTTACCAATTTGATTTTTCACACTGAAGTAAAGAAGCTAATCTGAACGCTAAGCCCCGGGGTGAGGATGTGGGTCGCATTATAATGTTGTTTATCTCATTTATCCTACATGCTTAATATCACCCAGCCTAGTTCTTGGCCAAGGTACAGATGGTTTATGTTGCATTACAAGGAACATTAAGCTGCAGAATTAGTAACTTCAGTTCAGGATATGACCCTTGTGCAGCGCGGGCCCTGTATGTCTGTTTTACTCCCCAGTTCATGTTAAGCGAAATGGTAAAGCTGCAATTTTGCAGCTCAGTTCCTATAATTGAGCTCAAACATAACTTTATTTGCATATAATGACTGAACTAAGGGCAAGCTAAGGTGCACTTGTGTCCTGGTGCATCCTTGCTCCTGAGTTGTGCTTTGTGTTTCAGGGTACAAAGGGAGCCAGGAATGCGGTAGACTAGTTCTCCTTGAGAGGCAGTCGTTCCTGCTGTGAAAACTTGATATAACCACATAAATTGTAAGCATCTTTGTAGAGACCTTCATCTCCAGATGAAGGAGTGCTTGCTCTCCAGAGTTATCATCTCCAGAACATATGACAGGTTTCCAGTATTGAAACTGAGTGAGTGACAGATACCTGTCAAATTCCAGTGTTTTGAGCTGTGTTTTAATTTGTAGGTTATTTCCTCGTGTCTTGCTTTTTCTTGGGATGTTAGCAAAGGTTTTGATTCATTATAAAAAATGTCTTGAAGGAAAAAGAAAGGTTATATAAGGATCGTGACATCGTATTAACCGTCTAGGGTGTACTTAACCATAAAGTCAGTGTTTTAAAGTAGAAGCAGTGGAGAATGGAGCAAAACAGCTGGTGCAGATGTCTACACAAACAGCTTCAGTTTGGACTAGTTCTTGTGTTGGACTGGGCATTATAAACTGCTTTATGAACTTTTGGGGGACTCATCTTCTGTTCTAGCTTCTTCGTGAGGACATTTGGCTACTGAAAATACACCCAAGGAACTCAAATATGGTCATCGCCCTCTAACTGGAACTCCATATGCTATGGCCTACAAAGGTGTAAGTAATCCCCATTATTTCTTGTTTAATTTGCTCTCTTAAATGTGTTGTACATACAGCTGTTATTTTCACTTTGGTGGCAAAAAATACATGAAATATTTGAGTTTTATTTTATTGTATAATTATGGAGATAGCAATCAGTAGGTATATATTCATAAAGGAAGCAAAAGCCTTAACAAAATATGAATGATTTCTCCTCATGAGGTGATGGCAAGAATTGGCCGAGGACGGACTTTGCTAGATCACATAAATAACTGCAGCAACAAAGTTGCTCTCAAGGTTGAAGATGGGACACACTCGAATTCGCTTGACTGGCGTGTTCCCATATTTTTTTCCCATATTTCATCCTTTTAAATATTGAATAATGCTTCTCTCTGCATAGCTTCCTTCCTTGGTAGACTGGTAAGGAAGGACGTGGTTCTCTTTCGTGATCTGCAAGTGAAAGGAGATAAGATGAGGAATAATTCTGCTTCATTTTCTCTGGTGCTTCTGTTTAAGAGACAGATACAATCTCTGTAGCTATTCTCTTATTAGACCACATCAGACATGAGAAAGTTTCCTGAGAAAATCCTTGAGGATTAGGCTCGTTATCAAAGCAAATGAATATATAAATATGTGAACAGATGGATGTTACCAAAAAAACAAAAATCCACAAAATAAGTAGTGCCTAAAAAAAATAAAATATTTAGTGAAGCCCAAGAAGGCAGTGCTGGTTAAATGAAGGTGAGTTGCCATATTGAGTCTGCAGGAAAGGGCACTCCTCTCAACTGCAGAGACTGTGTTTTTCTGTAAGCTGTAAAGGACTTTAACAGCATTCCCAGGATACAATATGACTAGAATGTATATTAAAAATAGTTATTTAGCACCTACATTGGGGTGAGGCTTTCATAATTCACTCCCTACTTCACAGTAATATTAGCTGCATTGAAGATCTTATGAGAGCTAGATATGATCTCATACAACAGTCTGAGCGCTTGCAATACAAATATAAAGCGAAACATCTGAGGACATCAAAAGCAATAGTCAAGTATAAACTTCCTTTTGACAGAATAAGATGTATGAATTATTTTCAATAAAGGTGCAAGAACTTAGGAGTTTGAACTTACTAGTTTTGCAGTAAAAGGAATACTATGTATTATTCTGCACTGCTTTTACATGGCAACCAAAAGTGAGGGTAGTGTGTAGACTATTGTGTACACAGTATGACTAGAAAATTTCATGCAGTTAGACTTCCCCCTCTGTTTTCTTCCTAAAAAGAGAAGAAAAAAAAATTTTTACCTTCAGTATAAATGATGCTCCACAATTTGAAATTCCTTTATTGCAATTGTTGCTATTACACATAGCGTTTCATTAACACTGTTTTTGCTACAACACAGATCTAAATATGCTGCTTACATTCAGTATTGTCATGGCAATTCCAGGATTCCTTATCAGGTTTGTTTGTGTATGATAAATATCAGATGCACTTGTTCTGCAGCTTGGCTCAAGCCACAAACCATGACTATCATTTTCTTTGTGCTGCAGGAATATTTCATTTAATTTCAGCAATGAGTAAAAAAGACCAACTCTGTGTCCTGGTTGACAGTGCCAAATTGATGGAAGAATTGCACTTATTTTATTTTTAAAAATGGGTTTCCCAGCACTGCTAAGCATGTTGCAGGTTGATGCAAGAAGAACCAGGGATCCCCCGAGGTCCTGAGCACCAGCGGGAGGAGGCAGATTGGTGTGTAAGTTAGCAAGCCTCAGTGTATCAGTGGGGTTAGGCTGCTGCTTATCAGCTGAGCATCCAGAGCTGGATAAACTGCTGTTTGCTTTGTACTGCTGTAATCTGATGAGAAAGTTCAGATGTGTTCGTGGCAACTCTAATACAGGCAAAACTGTTGAGTCTTTTGCAAAAATGAGGTTTTAGAAGGCATCCATGGAGGCTGCTTTCCCACCATAGGGTATTTGCATACTGTGCAACCTGAGAGAATAGAATAAATAGAAAGAATGCAGCAATTGACTTTGCTGTAAAAGCTGACATTATTACTCAAACTCAGAGCTTGAAATAAATATGGAACTTTTTTTTTTCCCCCTGGAATTTTTTAACATTCCTAGTTATAGGAGCACAGCACTGCAGAAATAGGCATTACCCTGAATTTAGTGTCCTGTGCTGTCTTAATCCAACACTAACGTATGAGAGTTGGGACAGATAGATAGTGGCTTTTGTATTTTTTATACCTATTAAAATATGCCTGCATGAAAAGACATTGAACACATACTTTCTAGTATTTTAAAAAGCATAAAAGTGAGTAAAAGTGGTGTATGTTGCTCAGAACCCATAGAATATTACACAGGCATGTCCCTACTTTGTTGGAAGGAAGAATCTCCTTCCGACTGGCTCGTGTCTCATGACTACAAACCAATTTGGTAAAAGAGTGCAACCCTGCGTGAAGTGTGCACAGACCTCACAGGGCAACTTGGTGTCGCCCCAGCAGTCCCCAGCCATACGGGACTGCAGGTCACGGGGCTTGTTGCCTCTGTTAGACAGACTCCTCCGGCGAGTGAATCCACTGCGAGCCCTGCAGGGCACCAGGTAAGGAGCTGGCTGCTGAAAACCTTCCCCTGGGCTTGGAAAGAAGCAGATACTGCACAGGCCTTTAATGGAGCAGCCTGTGTGCAAGAACAAAATGGTCTTACCCAGACTTGCTCTTTCCTGGCACTTCTAATGATAGCTCCCATATGGTCAAGTGATTCCCTGACAGAGGACAGGGGCTGGAAGCCCTTCTCCTCTGGGAAGCTTTGCTGCCAATGGGTCAGGGATTCTTCTTCTTGTCTAGTATTTATATAGCACCCAACCATTTTCAGACAGTCTGGCCACAGTTTGGCCTGCCTTCCAAAGTGATTCGTGACTTTGCTTTGCCAGGAGAAGCATTTATGCCTATAAAATCCTGATTTTCACTGTACTGCCATGAAACCTCTGTGGGTGACCCTATGTGTACAAGGGAGTTGGACTAGATGATCTCTAAAGGTCCCTTCAACCTTAAGGATTCTGTGATTCTATGGTTATCAGAACGGTGCTGATGGAAATGGCCTCTTTCAAGTTTGCTATTCATTTGCAAACAAGTCAGATAATTTGATCTTGGGCCTGTGGTTATGTGTTTCTTGGGTAATGTGGGTTTCTAAACAAGATTATCAATTTTTTAATAAAGTCGAACCACTTCAGGATAATTGTGCACAGTGCTCTTACCATTTAATATGTTGGGAAAGAAACTCTGCACCTGTTATGTTGGAGCAGAGAAACAAATCCCTCCAAAGACAAATGAGGAAGTAATTCTAGTGTTAACCAAGTCCATCCACTACACAGCAGGTTATTATGGGCCTGGGGAAAATAGGCTGAGTAGAAGAATCAATTCATTGCTTGGCGGGGGAGAAGGGGGAAGGAGGAGTGTGGAGCTTCAGCCTGTGCTATCCCAAAGAGTTCCTAATTTACTGGGCCTTGCCAAATTCACTCTTTGAACATTTCCTGCTAGCAGACCCATACGAAGCTCCTGCCAGGCCCCCGATCAGCAAACAGTTTTCATAAATTGTAATTTAAGAACTTATTAAGGGAAGTAAAAGAGCTTCAGGGAGAGCTAGGAGGAGCTCATTTGGTGGTTGGATGGCACTGCTGAGAGTTCGGTTCAAGACATTCTTTCTTTCTTTTCTTTTTCTCTTTTTTCCCTTTTTTTTTTTTTTATTTTAAAAAAAGCTGGTAGCTATGGTAGTTAATTGAGGGTGAAAATTTACAGCTGTGGAAATATTTTCCTTTAGCTCAGCAGTAGCCGTGCAACTATTTCTGAGGATCCACAACTTCCCACTTTCAATGGTACTCCTACAGGGAAGATGGATATACTTAAAACAGGTCTGGAAATCATAGAATTCCTCTGAAATTCTCTTCAAAGTGTGTTCTTCTGAAAGAGGAGCAGAGGTTACTCCTTTTATGTGAAGTGGCAGCTGACTCTTCCTAGCTGCAGCACTTGCTTCTGCTGTAGGAACTTGATTCACCTTCCAAAACCAATTCCGAATCGGCTGGCCACTATCAGCCCCTTTGAAGCTGTGCTACTTTGCATCAGGTTTTAATATTTATTGTGTCTGAGAAAGAGAAAACACCTGACTGTATCCCAGTAATAAAGGCACTTATGTGGGAATATAAAACTTTATGCTTTGATATCCTTTCCAGAGGCTCCTCATACATTTTATATTCTGTACTTACTAAAGGTACAACATAAATAGTCCTGGGTATGGGCTTGGAGCTCAGGTCTTCCTCCGAGCTTTTAAGGCACTGGGATAAAAATTGTTTCCTGCTCTGCCTTAATGGATCTTGAAGTCTCACCTGCAGATTCGTCCCACTCTATTAAGGTGATAGAGAATTGTTCCCTCTCTCTCTCTATTTCTCTCTCTATATAATATATATAAAATATATAATATATTATTATAATAATTATTATAATTAAATTACTATTATAATACTATATATTATATAATATAATATATAATGTATATTATATATATAATATAATATATATTATATATATTTTTG